>VCII01000334.1:0-102500 GCA_006030095.1 Triplophysa siluroides | reverse complement strand
GCGTGGCGGCGTGCGTGCGTGCGTGCGTGCGTGCGTGCGTGCGTGCGTGCTGCGTGCGTGCGTGCGTGCGTGCGTGCGTGCGTGCGTGCGTGCGTGCGCGTGCGTGCGTGCGTGCGTGCGTGCGTGCGTGTGCGTGCGTGCGTGCGTGCGTGCGTGCGTGCGTGCGTGCGTGCGTGCGTGCGTGCGTGCGTGCGTCGTGCGTGCGTGCGTGCGTGAGTGCGTGCGTGCGTGCGTGCGTGCGTGCGTGCGTGTGCGTGAGTGTGCGTGCGTGCGTGCGTGCGTGTTTTGTTCGTTTGCGGTGCCCCCGCTTCTGGCTATGCGAAGAGTGCGTAAAGCACACCACGATAAACACAGAGTCGATGAGTCGCGGAGCCCTGTTTGGAGTAGCACACGTGAGACAGGTCGATGACCGCTGCGAGGAGCTATCGTGAGGACTGCGAAAGACTACCGTGAGGGCTGGAAACGAGTGGAAACTGACGTGGTTCTTCTGCCGTGAATATATTGGACTGGATAGTAGGTTCGCTGCCCAGTCATGCTGTGAGTACATTGACTTTCATCTAGCGGGGTGCCTTTAAATCCAGTTTTTATTGCCGGTAACGGAAGAGATCGAGTTTGCTTTGCAATTCTACTTGATGAGTGACTTTAATCAGCCAACATAAGGAGTCTCGAGTGGATTCGCCTCTCTGCGGACTGAGAGTATATGGACGGCAGCTGCAATTCAGATGCCCAGCAACACTTTGACTGTCCTCTGAGCTCGGATTTTTGGACTTTGGACTTTTAAAATGGATTGAAATAAATAGTTTTTTTACTGCTAGAGATAAGAACCTGTTTTTAAAGTGAGTTCCGGGTCTCCGTTTCAACTCGTGGCGTATCGGCTACAACAAAGTTTTAGTTTATTAATCGCTATGCTGACAATATATCCCTTTTAACCAGTCCAAAACGCGCAATTATCTCAGATAACTCAATCCAGCGATACTAATCATAAGCGGCAGGTGTGTTCGAAGAACCCAATTAGCCGGATCATGATTAGCACGATGATATCATCTTGGATGTGTCATTTGATCTCGGATGTAATAAGCGACGTACGAAGAACGGGCCCCAGTCTGAGAGATTGTTCCGTGCTTTGGACTTTACGGTTTTTACCGATTGTAGTTGGATCAATGCTCTCTTGTTTTGTTGTTCGCGTTTGTTTGTGTGCTCGTGTGTGTGTGACAATTACGCCATGGATATATGCGTGGAAGGTTCAGCCGTTGTACCGGCTCTAAATCAACTATCTTGGCAGTAGAGGTTGTGAGTCAGGTAAGCAGGTCTAGACCTACATTTATGCACGTAGATTAAGTATCCATGTATTAGACACACTAGAAGAAGGAGACGATAGATAGATAGATATAGATAGATAGATAGATAGATAGATATCTATGTAAATAGTAGAGGTGGGAATCTTAAGGCACTTAACGATTCGATCCGATTCCGATTCTGGGAGGAACGATCCGATTCCCAAAACGATTCTTAATTAATTATCCTGCTGTGCAAAAAATACTCTTAAACTTTTTATTTTAACCAAAATTGGAGTTACTATGCTTTTTGTATATAGTTAGAATATCTGTTTGACAGTATTGCCAAATTAAAAATGATTATGAATATTTTTTTTAATACTTTTAATTTATTAACAAAGTTTTTCAGGATTAACAAACTCTGAATGAATGGTAAGCCATACAATTGCAATGAACAATCATTAAGAATAAACGGTTCTCAATTTGTATGACAATTTATGTGACAAAAAAATGTTGTGTGATCAATACGCACACTGTGTAATCAATTTGCACACTCAAACACACTCAATTTGTGTGACAAAACAAAAGTGTGACAATTTATTTATTTTATTATCAAAGTTTATTTTGAACATTTTAACAAAAAATGTCTAGAGCCACACAAAAAAAATCTTTAAAACAGGCTAATGCAGAAGAAAAATGTCAGGGAACAAATTAAATACAAACTTAAATATTCAACATCTAGGCTGGCCTACCATAGTTTATCTTATATAATACTAAGTTTTTGTGTAGGAACAGCAGTTGGTCCACATGTTCAGAAGTAAGTGTGCTTCGCTGTGCTGTCACAATATCACCTGCAGTGGAGAAGACCCTCTCTGCAGACACACTGGTTGCTGGAATGCATAAATATCTCTTTGCCATTTTGGAGAGCACAGGAAATGACATCTTGTTGACATGCCACCAGTTGAGGGGGTCCTCTGTTAGAGGGAGTGGTGGGGTACTGCAATACCTGGTCATCTCCTCTTCAACCAAGGCAGAGGGTGACTGATGATATGGTGTATCTGAAGCATCAGAGAAGGTCTGCCCCAGCAGATTGTGAAGCAGAGATGAAGCTCTTCCTTTTGAAGTAGTAGGACAGTCATCCTGCAACTCTGTGACTTCAGGCTGTGGGCTCACTGAGATGTTGGCTTCTTTCACAGTGCTGTCTTCTAGATTGTCATGCACTTCCTGCTTTTAAGCAATTAAAATAAACAGAGTGTAGATAAAAAATAACTCTTCCAGTAATTCAATGAGGTAATGTAAGTCACAGAAAACATTATTATTTACACACTGATAAATATTTAAAGAAATTAGAGATTAATTTAAGACATGAAATCATCACACAAATAAGCCTTAATAATATTGAGACCGTAATATTGCACTCTGTCACATGCTAAAACATTTAGTCAATGATGATAAAATAATTACCTCTTGTAATGATGAAGCTTCAGTGATCACTGTTTTGTAAGTTTCCTCTCTCTTTTCTTTGGAAAGAAAAGGCAGTGCCTTAAAGCGTGGGTCGAGAGAAGCACATTTGTTAAGAAGGCTAGTCTCCTGGTCAGTGGTGTACCTTTTGCTGAGGTCCTCACATATGACCCTCTTTATCTCCCTGATCATCACTGATTTTTCCTCAGTGTTTTCTTTCATGTCCTGGATCAGTTTAGCATGCAATGGGGCAATTAAACACGCAGTGGGGCTGCTCTCCTCTGACATCAGAAGTGTGGCATCTTTCATAGGCTTAAGAGCAGTTATCACATCCTCACTGCATGAAATATCGGATTCCGTGAGAGTGAAGATTTCAGCCGCTCCTTTTCTCACCTCCTGTGATAGTAACGCAGCACAGACAGCCGGCTGTTGTTCAAGAAATCTTTCAAGCATCTCGTATGCGCTGTTCCATCTAGTGATGACGTCTGATTTCAGTTTGTGAGACGGAAGATTTAGTTGGTTTTGCTTCTCCTTCAACTGATGGTTTGCAATTGCGCTGCGGTGGAAAAAAGTCGCGATCCGCCTCACTCTCCCTAACAACCTTGACACAGACGGCAACTTCAGCGCTCGTTGGGAAGCCAAATTCAGGTGTGCGCATAACATCTCACATGTGAAAACTTGCCGAGCTGTGCTGCAACAGCCATGTTAGAGGCATTGTCACTCACCAAAACCAAGTCTTTGTTCCGAATTTTCCATTCGTCTGAAACATTGTGCAGTAGTTCAGCAATATTCGCCCCTGTGTAACTTTCGCTCATAGCACGCGTTTGCAGAACACAAGCTGCAAGCTTCCACTCATCTGTAATGTAGTGTGCCGTAATAGTGACATACGATCTGTTGTAATTGATGTCCATGCATCGCATGTTATTGCCACTCTGTCCGTATTACTTAGGGATTCTAAGATGTGATCTTTACACTCACTGTAGAGTGCGGGGACAGCCGTCTCACTAAAATAACGACGCGAGGGCAAAGTGTATCGTGGCTCAAGTACCTGTAACATCGTGCGAAATCCTTGGTTTTCCACAACGGAGTACGGGCGCAGATCTTTGGCAATAAAACCCGCCACTGATCGGGTAATTCGTTTTGCCTTTTCAGAATTCGGTGGAAGCTTTGCTACTTGATCCAGGGTCCTTTGAATGTAACCGGGAGTGTTCGTGATTTGAAGAGAATGCTGTTTCTCCAGCTCTGAGTGGAACCGCGTAATATGTTTCTTCATGTTAGTCGTGTTGCCGAAATATTTGAATTTGGCGCTACAGACTTTGCACACAGTATGGCTTTTATCAACGACACCTTCGGTGTCTTCAGAAAATCCAAAATGTTGCCACACATCCGATTTTAAATGAGATGGTGCAGGTCGTAGTTTGTCCATTTTATCTTAAACGAAGCTAATTCACCAGATGGTTTGCAATTTTGATGAACGGTCGTCCATCAACGTCTTTTTTGGTTTGGTCACGTGAGTCTTGACAGCGCTCGCATTTGAATTGAACACAGAATCGATTCTGAATTTTTGAGAATCGATTCTGGATCGTTAGATAACGAATCGCGATGCATCGATGCATCGAGCTTTTCTCCCACCACTAGTAAATAGTGACTAATTGTTGCTTTGCCTTGTCTTTACAAGGTTGGGTTTGTTTTCTTTGGGTTTTTTCCTTTTTGTTTCCTGCTTTCTTTTCATCGCCTCCTGCAATCTGTTCCCGTTCTGATGGAGTAAGGAGGGTTTTTTCATACGGAATTTCCAGAAACAAATTGTTTCACAAATTGTTTCACCTTCAAAGGAGATATTTCCTATTGGTGAAGCTGGCGAGCCATCCCGGTTTTACAAATTCTAGAGCACTATCTACAGAGCAACAAAGCGGTAGGACAAATAATGTTTATTTTGTAACCTTAGGAGTGCGGCTGCATTTCTTTTGCAACCTTAGGAGCGCGGCTGCATTTCTTAGAGTATTGAGCCACAGGACACTGAACTGAGTAAAACTCCTGTCATTGCCTGAATAGCTTATTCAGGGAGTTTATATTTGGGGTGTATTTGTGTATTTACGTGAAATTCATTGTTATTATTGTTCAAATGTTTTATTTTGTGCATTTTGCCATTTTATTTCCATGCTAGGCTAATATAGCTGAACATAAAGCGTACTTATTTTCAACTTATGACCTCGTCTGGAGTGTTTGTTTCCCTTATCTTGCTGCAACGCTGGCTCCAGAGCGAATATAGACTTCTGATTTGGCCCGATGCAAATTACTCTTTATGACTGTAGTCTGACCCTGACTCCTGGGTAAGTTGTCATACCGTGTTAGGTGGGTTACATGTACATGCTTTAAAAAAAAGTTATGGTTAGATTTAGAGGTTGGAGTTTGAGTAGGATTTGCAACCATAAAATATATTTTTATTGCTATATTGTTACTAAAATGGTAAATGTCCCTGCATATTTTGGTCTTATACATTTGATATCTTTTCATACACGCTATAAAATGGGTAGGTTTAGATTTGGGGGTAGGTTAACGGGTCTAAAAATATAAATTGCTTATCTATACAATTATAAAAAATGCACTGATACCGATTGTGGCGAGGGGGGCGTGGTTCAGCAAGGTCTACAGCGGGAGAGAGAGTTGGGAGACGAGCGGTGAGTAAGTGGGTCAAGTGCAAATGACAAACACCTGTGTCCCATTCCAGTAAGTGGCATTGGGGAGCATAACGTCTGAGAGGAAGCAGAGCTACAGAGAGAGAGACAGGACTACTACTGGCGACAAGAACACTGTACTGTTCGAGAGATTGGAGGATTCTTACCAGAGACTGTGGATTATTGTTTTGATGCGATTCTTTTGAGTGAGCATGATTGACCCAACGTAGTGTGAGATGCAAGTATTCTAATAAAAGCCAGTAGTAGTCAAGCCGGCCTTGTCCTCTTCCTTCCTTGCTTAGAACCTGTTACACAGATATAAAAGATTCATACATATAATTTGAGCAATTTGACAAAATTGCTATGTAATTTTAGCTAAAAAACGTATGTTTCAGTATAAAAAAAACTACAAAAATGTATGTTTTGTGCTTATAAACTTTATTTATGAATACCTATGTATAAACAATGAGACCAGGCTGAAATGCCAGTGGACGGAGGTAATGATGTGATGATGTAAAATGGGTGTAGTATAATGCTGTAGGAAAGTCATATAAGAATGAATACATGATGTATTCACAATTTTTACATTCGTGTATTTTATTTCAAAGAACTACATAAATGCTTTTGTTATTGGTAAGCGGAATGTTTCAATATATGAAACTGCAGGATGTATTAATTATACCAAGACCTCTTATGCAGTATTTCAAAAACTCAAAGGATACTTGATGACCCACATATTATTACCCCTTTAAAATATCTTCAATGCATCTCACTCACCTCATTAATACCCATCCCCTGAATCAAGTGAAAGTAATAATCTTAAATGGAGTTTCTCCTGAAACTATTTTTTGAGCTGCTTCTCTGGTATTTTATGGAGCTCGGACACAGCTGTCAGTGCAGCTGAGAGGATGGGAGAGAGTTGGAGCTCCTTATTCAGTCTTCTGCGGTCTTCATCGATCATTCTCCAAAGGGAGGATGGGAGTCCTCTCTGTGAACCCAATCAAAGGGGGTGTTCATTGAAAGTTTCTGCCAAGTGCCAAAAACACATCCAACCCTGGGTTAACCTCCAACAAGCACAAATGGATATATTTTTGTTTGCTACATGTGGATTTTATCAATGTGTTCTTAACTGATTGTCTGAGGCTTGCAACACATAATTACTGACATCGTAATCAAATAGGTGTCTTCAAGAATAATGCTTTGTCATGTACTGTGTCAGTTTGCTTAGACTTTGTTTTTGCTTTTAGGACCAACTGCAGTGAAGTGAGATTACTACTTTGCTTAGTTATTGATTGTTTTACACTTCAGACTTGAACGTCTTGTCTGCTTTAGTAGTTTCTTCAGGGTCATCTTACTGTTATTGAGGCATTTGTTATGAGATATATCTATATATGTATATACAGTATCTTTCAACTTCCATATAATTAATAAAAGTTCAGTGGCAGCTAGTATTATGGCTGTTTTGATTCCTTGGCTGATGCTTACTTTTATTATATTTTCTATTCCATTTAAGGATCATGGACATTCTTGAAATCTAATAAATTTCTTAGAAATATCATTAGATCGAAGTTAAAGATGAAGTGTAAAATACTGTTTTTAGGTTTCAGTGGCAGTGATATTTCTTAAGGTGCAATCTTGTCAGCCCCTAAGAAAATAACATAAATAAATAAAGCTACCACACATAAGTATGAACAATGTTCATGAACAACCAGCCAGTTGTTATTGCAGAATAAACCTGAAACAGGGTGCTCATATCCTAATAAGGATCCAATGCTGTTGCTTATCTGTTCATATAAAATAACTAGTTTAAGGTCAAGGTTAAGGTTCTTTATTTATAGCACTTTATAACAACACACATTTTGACTAAGGTGCTGCAAAGTTCATAAAACAAAACAACAAAAAATTGATAAAAATAACACGTTAAATGCTGTTGTGAATGAACCCTGTTACATAGTTAAGGAACCCTGAACATTCCTTTACTATGATAAAGGGAAAGGGGCGTAATTGTCACAGTCACCAGGTGGAGTGCCCTCTCAAATCCACTAGAGGTTACTCCCCTCATCACACGGACTGTCATTGCACACTACATTTCCCATAACCCATTGCCCAGACTCATTGAACACTGATCATTCTCACCTATTTGCAATAACCAATATATAAGCCTGTTTAAGTTTATTCTCTCTGTCAGTGTGAAGTCTTGTTAGTGTCAGCTGCATTTCTGAGGATTATAGCGGGTTTGTCTATCAGTGGTTTGACCTTAGTGACCATTTGGATTACAACTGTTTGCTGCCTACCTCGACCATTGCCTGTGACCCCCTTTGTGATTGTTTGCTGCCTGCCCTGGATTTATTGCCTGTTTATACCTGTTCTTCCTGCTAATAAAGCTGCATTTAGATCCGCAACCCCTGAGTCTCGGAGCAGTTCGTGACAGAAGACTTCGCCAAATATGTATCTAGCAGCTTCTTGTGGTATAGTCAATTCGTTGCTGGTTGAGGAGAAGAATATTAAGGAATGTTTTTGGAGTGGCCTTGATCAGGAAATACATTTTAATTTACCTGAGGAGGACCCAAACTGGACTTTAGCCCAATTCATTGACTTTGTGCTGCGGTTCTGTGGCTCCCCCTTCACCGTGGGTGAAGTAGAGGAGGGGACTGCCCCTCAACACATTTTTTGGGGGGGGCGGTACACCTGTGGGTCCCACGCTGATGGTGGCCAGTCCAGCCGCCATGGCCGCCAAGCCAGCGTCTCCAGCCGCCATGGCCGCCAAGCCAGCGTCTCCAGCCGCCATCAAGCCAGCGTCTCCAGCCGCCATGGCCGACAAGCCAGCGTCTCCAGCCGCCATGGCCGACAAGCCCGCGTCTTCAGCCGCCATGTCCAACAAGCCAGCGTCTCCAGCCGCCATGGCCGCCACTCCAGAGCCCGCTATCAAGATGGAAGGCAAGCCAGAGTCTTCAACTGTCAAGGTCCCAAGTCTGGTGGTCTCAAGCCAGGTGGTGTCTGTTCCAGAGGAGTGGTACTGCTCTGCTATGTGTCTGGGCTGTGCACTGTTCTCCTGTTCGAGAAGTCTTCGAGCCGGACCCGTCCGGCCTTTCAGTGTTCTTCGAACTGGACCCGTCCGGCCTTCCAGCAGTCTTTGAACCTGTCCCATCCGGCCTTCCAGTGTTCTTCGAGCCGGACCCGTCCGGCCTTCCAGAAGTCTTCGAACCTGTCCCGTCCGGCCTTCCATAAGTCTTCGAACCTGTCCCGTCCGGCCTTCCAGTGTTCTTCGAGCCGGACCAGTCCGGCCTTCCGTTGCACACTACATTTCCCATAACCCATTGCCCGGACTCATTGAACACTGATCATTCTCACCTGTTTACATTTACATTTAGACATTTAGCAGACGCTTTTATCCAAAGCGACTTACAAAGAGTTTAGGAGCAATAAGCAATAAGCAATAACCAATATATTTATAAGCCTGGTTTATTCTCTCTGTCAGTGCGAAGTCTTGTTAGTGTCAGCTGTATTTCTGAGCATTATATCTGTTTTGTCTATCAGTGTTTTGACTTATTGAGCATTTGGATTATGACTGTTTGCTGCCTACCTCGACCATTGCCTGTGACCCCCGTTTGTGATTGTTTGCTGCCTGCCCTGGGGCCCGTTCTTCGTACCTCGCTAACTCAGTTAGCTGTATTTGATTGTTGACGATTTCACATGATCTTGGATTGTTCAGTTCTTCGACGCTCATCCTGGACTTGTTGTCTTAGCAACAGGTCCGTTAGCTTAAACCTGCTCAGGAGCAGGCTTACTTCTTATAAACAGGATCAGATCGCGGCCATGACGCAGTCAAGTTGGCTTCATTCATACAAAAGCATCTTGTTACGCAAGGTACAGGATTAAAAAGAAGGGTTTTGCGAAATTAACACGTAATTAATGCAATGTTTTGCTTTTCGAACAATATTCATTTTAATATAATATATTATATAGAGCGTTTTTTATTTATCTTAAATTAATGAATTAATAAAATATAGTTTTTTTGTAAAAGGAGATATTTGCCATATTAATTTGTTGGGCCTCCATATTAAATATATATAAAAACACAGGCAGTTTATGTATATATTCAGTATATATATAAATGCAGTCGGTCCTGTCATTTGCAAATTTGTGGTATTTCAGTCTCTTAAGACCCCAGTACGTAACACTGTTTTTAACAATAAATATTATATAAGGGAACTAAAGAGTATGCAGTCATGATCATGTCAATGAGCATTGTATGGTCTTTCAGTCTTGACAAATGTCATATTCTACATAATAGGCCTCTGAGTCCTCAGATTATTTTCTGAAAATAAATGATAATATTTGCAGGAAATCATATTTTTATATTATTAGTGATAATTTTAAACAAAATGGAATTGAATGGATAAGGAAGCTGACTGGTTAAATATTTAAGATGGTGTGTGACCTAATGTGCACCTACAGTATCACCAGCACTGAAGCAAAATGACCTGAATCTGCACGAGTCAACAATCTTCAGTCACATTTATGATGGGACTGTTTGAAGACACCATTCCCTGAGCCAAACCTGTGACACTGCAGCTCAAGTCAGGACATGATCATGAAATGAAGAATTTCAGTGTATAATAAATCTAAGGGGTGAACCTGACAGGGCCTGTACACATCATCAGAACAGAGAGGAGACCTGTGATGGAGGTGCAGCCTGATGATGATGTCCTAACCACTACACTTAAACCACTAGACTGAGCTTCATGAGATGTAACTTTTGGAATACCATTTTCTTTATTATTCTAAAAATAAAAACATCACAGACATGCTTATGCCCACGCGCATCTTAGTTTTTATCTTCATGGATTATAGGGAGGCACAAGTGTCATCTTTTACCAGCAATAAGAAGTGTTAGGTCAGTAAACAATACATCGTTTTAAAATCCCCAATCTTTCTAAAACTAAATCTCTAGGTTTCTTTATAAGGTCAATGCATTGAAGTTTTGGCTTTTTTTGCATGTATTCAACCTTTAAAGACTTTAAAAAGTTTACGAGTCTTGTGTCTTTTGTGTAGAGAAATCAATAATTCACAATACATTAAAAGCAATAACATAGCACAATAAAATCATATTTTCCTCATCTCTGTACCACATTTCCGTGCTTACTCAGCAGATGAATGCCTTTTAGTGGACTTTTATGTGGACTCCTGCGACTGCTACTGAGTTTATCCAGTTTAAGAAATGTTATTGAAATGGAAAGTCTTCAGACACGTTCCTCAGTAGCCTATGTAGTGAACACTAATGGATATAAAACACTTTATTTTGTGGGGTAAAACACCATCTCATTGCAAAAAAACACTAACAAAGATAATTTATTAAAACAAATAATTAAAAGTTAATTTATCAAAATATACAACTTCAGTTTAAAACTGCTTTAAAATGTTATAAATATCTCTGAAAGTATCTTTCTGTGCATCATTTGAAGTGTTCCTAACAAGGTTTTAAAATTTGTCATAATCTTCAAGTAGTTGGGAAAAAACGGACATGACTACGTCTTTTGACGTAACAACCAGCCAATAGCAGTGTTGCTGATCACGAGTTCTTCAATCGATACATGCTTCCTTTCCAAACAGCGCGTGAGCGTGCATTGATCCCAGACAATTTAATCCAGATATTCTAATCGTACAAAATGGTTCGTTCGAAGAACCGAATTATCCAGATCATGATTTGCGGGATTAAGTCATCTCGGATGTTTCATTTGATCTTGGATGTAGTAAGCGACGTACGAAGAACGGGCCCCTGAACTTAATGCCTGTTCTTCCTGCTAATAAAGCTGCATTTAGATCCGTAACCCCTGAGTCTCGGAGCAGTTCCTGACAGTCATATAATATGGCATATAAGGTAACATTTTAATATCCTTGCTGAAAAATAAATCAATATAATGGGTTTTAATGGAAAAAAGCAATTTATAATAGTTTTTAAAGGATACCATTAGAATTTCTGTGGTGGTTTCTATTCATAGGCTTTCCTGCAGCTCAGTGGTTAGAGCATGGCATTGGCAATATCAAGGTCATGGGTTCGAACCCAGGGATTTCACATACTAAGAGACAAAACTGTATAGTATATTGCATCGTTTTGGATAAAAACGTCTGCCAAATGCATAAATGTAAATGTTCAATGTTGTTGTTTTTTTCAAGAGGGGGTGATTTTCAAAATAGTAGGAGTGAGCAGGGCAAAAACTAACGGTTAATTGCAACATGGATGTTTTGCATGGTTATGTAGGGTCGAGCAGTGCTTTTGCTATTTTTCTCTCACTGTCAGATTATGGTCTTCTGTGAATAAAAAAAAGTTTTGATGTGTTGTCATGGAGATATTGGACAGAGTATTTTAGCAGCATGAAAGTACATTTTTTATTATGTTTTTTTTTTATTTCTCAGTTGGGTGTTTAAGTCACCAAAATCCAACCTTATATTATCTTAACTGTATTAGTGCCTAAAACATATTACCATATTGAAACATGTCAGCCACATTTAGCAACTGTTAAATAGGCTTTGAAGGAAATTTTTACTCAGCTGGGGAAATTTGTAACACAGCTTTACAAATAACCCCGCTGTGTATACATTTATACAAGACAATGAGATCAAAATAATTGGCATTTATTTTTTTTTATAATTGTGCAGCATTTTCTCATATATCTATTGATCTATAAGGATGGTAAATGGAGGGATGGCTGGATGATAGATGTGTGGATATCTGTCTATTATAGACTACACCTCTTATTTATAGTCGGAATAATATTGAGTTGTTTGTGTTGAAACAGAATTTTCTAACAAAAGTTACTAACCCTTGGGGTAAGTTGTATTATTTGCACTTCTGTCACTTTTACAATTGTACGATAACGGTATGTTCTAGAAACAAACTTTATGAGCTTAAACCAAAAAGCTTTAGGTAGTGCCCCGCTCTCCCCTAAGTGAACACATTTAGGTTTAGTAAAGTGATCCGTATTAGCGCAGTGCAAGTTGATCCGTCGATATATACTGCAACTAAGCGTAGTCGACACGAACCGTCCATTCCCATAAAGACCAATATCGAAAGTTCAAAAAATGCGTAAATGCGGACGCCTTGACATGCTCCAGAGAAAGTGAACACACCCGTCACAGGGATTCTGATCTGTCCGTTCTGACTCGCTTCTGCCATCTACAGATTTGCACAGGTTAACATGCAGCACTGGAGAGCTTCTCTGCAAAACACCGTCTGCAAATAGTCAATGAATGCTTCTTTCCTTCACTCATTGCATCGTATTTTCTTTTAAATAATCTGTCCACCATTCTGTGGGTTTATCTGGATATATGTTCAGTTTGCAAACGGGATTCTCAACGCATTAATGGATTCGCTACAAACCAATGGAGAAACAGACATCAACTGAAACATGGGAATAAACGTGTGGCGTTCGAAAAGGAATAACTGATCTGTGACATTTGTCTGATCTAAAAGTGTGTGGTCGTTTACAGCACAACTTGGTGGGAAAGTACAGATTAATGTTTTGCCAGGACTCCGTGGTTTCAGCGCGGGTCGGTGTGCATAAGAATGCACCTGTCTCCGTTTTCTGCATTTCTTTACCTTAAACGAGGAAAGATGTTATGAAACCGTCAACGAGGGATTTCCTTAGAATTAGTGCAACCAAAGCGAGTGGATACGTTTTCAGTTATCAAGGTAGGTGAAGCGATTGAAACAATAGAAACGTCATTTAACAGTATTGCTAAAATTGCTAGCATTTCTACTGGTTATGGCAGTTATCGCATTTAAACAATCATGTGTTCATAAACTCTGCCTTTAATGTTCGCTTACAGCCGGTATTTGCATCAAAGACAGAATTGGTGATTTTCATTTTCAGATGTTTGTTGTGTAAAGTTAAGGGGAAGAAAAAAACGTGAAATGTCTTCTTCATTCTGGGCTTCATTGATCGTATCAGTGCAGACCGTTGGTCGTGTTTTTAGATGAGATTATGAAATAATTCCCATTTACATGACACACAATTTATTTTGCAATGGGCGAATATGAATATTCAACTGGATTTTATAAGGTTTCTTTGGATACTTCGCCTCTAATGCAGTCGGCATAAATGGCTGTGGTGTAGGCTAGTTAATCTAAATGTTCCTAGGGTTAAATTTGCTGTCATTGAGTACCCCCATTGACAATGCAGCATTATTAGCTAATCCTACCCCCGCCCCACACCTAATCCTAACCCTGACCATAGTGTGGAAATGGGGGGAGTCATCATTTAGTAGAAGTAATTTTTCGACACCACGCTGGCTTCCCCCTGTAAATTATTTATCCGTGCACATCATAATTTTTTTTATTAATTTGCACTTGTAATCTTTAGTAAAAAACCTACCCCTCTCGAAACGACCTCTCTTCACTTCTGGTCAGGAGGAATGGCTGGGTGGGACTGCAATGACGGCAGATTGCAAACTTTCACCTTTTAGCGATCCAATCAGTTGTCGGTGGATGAAATCAAGTACCCCCTTACATTTTTTTCTCATCTCAGAAGTCGTTTCACTTGGGTATATGTCGCAATCTGAGATATATGTCGCAAGACAATCGCTTCTTCCGTTTCATGCTGACTTTAAAACATAGTTTGAAATAGCTATAATTTTCAGGCACATGGTGGCGATCAAGTATGATAGCATAAAATCATGTGAGATCATACTATCTTGGATAAATAGTCTTTGCACACCCCCTTAGTTCGCATGGGATTGGAGATATGGGGGATTGGAGATCTAGGAATATCAGCACCATGGACAGCAACCGTAACTAGTTTTACTGGCGATGCTTTCGCATTGTACAAACGGCCACCCAGGGCCAGTGTATGCTGCATGGAAAAGTCTAAGGAACTAAAAAAGAAACAGACTTCAAGCACAAATTTAATTTGATTAGAACTCACTTGCATCTGCTCCTGTAATAAGTCCCTTCCCGTTGTTTACCTGCTTGTTTAATCTTTTAAAATATAACGGATAATAAAGCCTGCTATGGTCTTAACAGCATTTGCGGGTTGTGCATATTAAGCCGTTCAAGTCTTTAATGTATCTGATGCTTAATTCTAAACTAACATTTAAATAATACATGTAACACACGCATCCACAATAATGGAAAGATAATTCTTATTGTCCAATAGCATTAATATTATAGTCTATCATGTTTCTATTATGGTATTATCAAGTCCTATTCAACACTAGTTTCTAATAAATAGTACATTTCAATTGAAAATGTTCATTGTATTACATAACAGTTAAACGTGTTACAAATGCTATTTCATACCTCTAACAATCCTTCTGTCCTTTAGAGTAAATGTAACAGTAGTTACACCCTTCTCAAATCAATATTTGTATGACTGTAACTGTAATCCACCTTCTCATCCTTGATTAAATGCATAACCCCGCCCTGTGAATTCAATGTGTGTGAAAAATCTCATCTTTTTTTAAATATTGATCAGACAATGAGTAGATCAATCATTTGTTTCAGTCCCACAATATAAACATGGGTTTAAAAACTTGTAGAGTATAGCATTTTACAGTGTTCTCCAATCATAATTGATTTATATATAAAAATAAGTTTATGCATTACTTGCCAATTTTGGGTTTGACACTTTGTTGCTAGTCTGGCAAGAAATCTGGTCATTTCTATTGATATGCATGCCAATATTTCTACCCTGCTCCACTTGCCAGCCCTGTATCCTTGAACGGTGCTAATAACCTAAATTGTTCTACAAAAATAAATTCACATCAGGTTGTTCTTAAGAGGCTCTGCACATCCTCTCAAAAGCTACTTCCACTGGATCATACAATATAAAAGAGTTAATCAGCACACTCGCTTACGTGACTGAGCTCATTTCAGACTTGGAGGACAATGAAAGACCTTGATCTCATGAGAGCAGGTTTCCCTTGCTGGGGCTTGGCACATAGAATAGAACATCTCATGTTTTTCAGAGCAGAGGACCATTTCAGGACATTCCATTGTATAGCTTTCCATTTCAGTAAATTGAAAGGTTCCATTTAAGTAAGGATGCTGCCTTACTAATGTTGTCTTTAGATGTTGTCTGTAGGCAGCTTACTAGGTTTAGGAACATAGCTTGTGTGTGTATGTTTCAAACTATGGTTCCCTCTCAGTGACTCATCCCTGGAATTTTTTCTGTTTCTTTTTTCCTCCCTTGCCTTCACACCAGGATGCTGACAGATACGCCTCGGATCCTTTCTAAATTACAGCCTCACAGAGTCCACAACCCCAGCTGAGCCTGAATGTTATCACCCTTCTGCTGTACAAGCACCTCTCCATTTTCTGTCAGTGGAGCAAAACTATTTCAACACTTTCCAAAGTGCCTGCATACACAGTCTATTAATCCTCGTAAACATGGGTCTAGTTTAAGACAGTGTCCATGCGAGATTGGTGTCTTAACTATGCATTGAGTGCTACCATAATACACAGACCCTAGACATATCTAAATATCTGCATTAAATGTGGTCAAATGAGTCACCTGCCAACAGGGCATGATGGTAAAGCCACATGTGATGTATGGATCTCCTGTCCATTTTATAAGTATGCTCTACAGCCCTGATAGTTTTTCAGTTGGGCTGTTTTAAACTTATTATCAGCTCATATATGCAAGAGGCCCACAAGGAATGTAAAACCACACAGAGGATGCTGGAGGTTGGTGGCTACTTAGATTGGTTGTTGGTTCCTAATTCCGTAACAACCACAGTGCAACTCCCGAAATATATTGTTTTTTTGCACAAGAACACATGATATTTTCTATAAGAACATTATAGGCAACTGGCCATATGTCAAGGGTGTATTATTATCTAAATACAGGGAATGGATGAATTATGTTGTCATAAAAAATGACCACAGTACCAGTTTTAATGTTTAAACATTTGGAAAAATATTTCTGCTAAACTATCCAATATATCATGATTGTGCCCTATTTTTGCAAATTGCTTGTGCCTGAGAGCCCCTTTGCAGCTTTTTACCCTAGAAATTAAGTCACAAAACCAGACTCCAATCCATTCGTAAACATGAGGATAAAAGCCTCATCTCTTTGGAGGCATCTGATCGTGAGTGGGAGTAATGATGTTCTTATATTTCACAGTGAGATGAGAACTGTTCCCTGAGTCCCTTGAGGGGTCTCTAATTCAGTATGTGGCTGTGGGGCATAGCCTTGCTCGTCTAAAATCGCTCTCCCAGTGGTGTCATTGCTCTAGTTATTTTCTGCTTCTGTCAGAAATCATATCTCAAAAGTCGTTCTATATTGTTGACTAGTAAAAAATCTCCAACCCTGACTCAAGACTAGCAAGTTTAGTAAGGAAAGTAAGTGGTTGCATTTTTTTAATGGACAGAGACGATCACAATATGGGCTATGCTGTGTGCCACTATTAACTCACTGAATCCAATATAGCACCAGAATGTAGATCAAAGATTACAAAATTTTAATCTGAAATTTCTAAGAACATTTATTTCTCTGCTATAACCAAGATGCCATAAGTGCTTTCTTATCACAGATGTATATTGTAGATGGCAGTATATTACAGATACTTCGTACTGATTAAGTTTAAGTTCCGTTTTAAAACGGAAGTTTTGGAAATAATGGGTTATGAACGAACGAATGAACGAAAGAATCTTGTTGTGCTGAATGAGTCCATTAAAGTTATGGTTCACCCAAAATGTATTCCGTCATCATTTAACTCACCCACTTTTCATTTCAATACTTTATGACTTTCTATCTTCCGCAGAAAACTTGAAGAAAGTTGGTAACTGAACAGCACTGGCCCCCATTCACTTCTATTATTTGCACACAAAACCAATGCAAGTGAATGGGGGCCAGTTAACAACTCTTTGCATGGAATTCGCCATGTTGTTTCCTGAAACTGAAAAACGTCTCTACAGAGCATGTTTTGAAAATATGTCATCTTCTTCGGCAAAGAAGTGAGAATGTGCCTTATGTCAGTTGCCGTAGTGTTAAACATACACAGACTTTAAAAAATACAACTGGCATGTCCAATCAAAAACCAACAAAGAAACAACCAATATATATATGCTAAAGCATTGCCTAAATTCTCACTCCAGCAATATGAATTCCTATGCAAAGTCCAGGATGTTTCAAAGACAGTTTTATAAACTGGGCCCTTTGGGTGAGAGGCTTTTTCTATAAATTACATTAGGGAGATTTTCCTAATCCCATGTGGGTTAAGGAAGTGTAAGTATTTTACTGCTAGACATAAAGATTCTCTGATAGAACTCCTGCTCTGGTCTTCCTCTGACTTAGTGGACATCAGTTAAGAACCCAGAGCATTTTTATAATATACTTGAATTATATTATGAAAGGCCTTTTTGAGTTTGCATAATATCTGTCTTCTGAAAATAACAATCGCCAAAAAAGACAGAAATTACGTTGTTTTGGTGTAAAACAGTTGCTTTTCAGGTAAAAAAATACACCATATAACCCTTTTTTTACCAGACATAGGCCATATGCAGTGTCCACACACATTTCTTTAAAATAAGTTGCTATACAATAAATTGGATTGGATGACAAATAAGGACATAAACACACTTCTGAGCACACTGGCATATAAATAATCTCAGCATCATGGGAAGTTTGTGTCAGCAGTCTTACACTGACAAGCTGAGGGGGACAACAAGTACACAAGTACTCTACTATTCATATAAATAGATTGCAAACTGGCCAGCCCACAAGACTAAGCTAAGAAGGTGGATGTAAGGTTAATCAGAGGGCAATTGGCAGTAATTGTTTGAGAGGTGAAGTGGCTTTAAAAACTGTCCAGTAGTCTTTACTAGGCTATTGTCACCCCTCTGTATTCTACTGCCATCTAGCATGTGTTACATCTCACAATTGCAATGTTTTGCCTGCATGCTCGGTTGTTACTCCTCCGAACGTTGCACATGCCTGAAGAGATGCCAGTGATGCATCAGTGATGGCAAACAAGCTTATGGACACAAGTGCTACTTCACTGATTGCTGATGACAATCACTGCTGCTGCAGCAGACCACATTTAATTGCTCAATGCAGTCAGAGAACGTAGTTATGAAGCTTAAATTATTATTTTTGTGTTTGTTAAAAATTCACATAGTGGGGCCAGCAAAAATATTTCACAGTATTAGTAATTCTACATCATGCTAGGGATACTTTAAATCCTGTTATACCAAGGGGCTGTTGAATGCTTCAATCTGATTGGTTGACAAACGTTCTATGGGTATGCATTAACTTTCTGTAAATGCACACCTATGAAGATGTTCCAGGTCTGCCGACCACATTACAGTTCAATATCACTTCGCCAAGTTTAAACAACAGAGAGTTTATAGTGTAGCCTAGGGCCATCAACCCACAGGCAGCCTCCTCTTTATCTGACGTTTATAAAGTCTAACTTTACTGTTAATGGAAACGCGTGCACAGTTTCATTTCAATATACAAAGCATTTCAAAACCAATATAGAAATACATATACTGGAATCGAATAAATTAAATTTGATAGAAAAACAAAACAGAATTAATAAACACGGATAGCCTACTGGTTCACTTATAACTGATAACAAATATATTTTGTTAGACCTACCATTTCAAAAGTTTGCGTGAGTTTTCTGTCACATTGCTGCAAACACGCAGGTGTGGGCATAGCTGCGGGAATTGGGGGTGCTGCGGGGGCTGCAGTACCCCCTGGCGTCGAGCGAAAGAAAATCTTTAATAATTTGTATAAATGTAATGATTTACACACTGTTATTATTATTTCATAATGTTTAATGCACAACAATACGGAGGTGCAAATAGTTACGTTATCTGCCACTATTTATAAGTATCAATAGCATCTAACTACTTAATCCAATGAAAATACAGCTATTTTCGGTTAGAGTAAAAAGTATTGCTGCCTTGGGCGGGCTATTTGTAACGTTTCTCTGTGTAAATAGACACTGAAAATGTTTTATAAATAATAAATATAATACATTTTATTAACGTGTCTATTCTACTTATATCCATTGAAAACATTAATAACGTTAATGTTTTTGTTTTAATAACGTTACTGTTACAATGACAACACAAGTGTCTCATGACATCACGGCATTAGTGAAGGTCGAGCGGTGTTGTCCAAATGGCGCCAGAATTAATTTCAGACTTTTTTACTGAACATGTCCTCCTCATGCTGGAGCAGCGTCAACCCAGAAAGAAAGTCCACAGGCTTGCAGTAATGTAAGACAGTTATTTCTTTATTTGAGATTGTGGCTAGGTCTACAGGAATAATGTGTAACGTTATAGGTTGATTTCTGTGCTGTCGCCGTGCGCATTGCAGTTGTGTTTAATCGCGTGACTGGATTGCCCATGGTTTCTGTTTGGGTGGTTAAGATGCCGCCGCGCAGCTAGTTTTTGTGCAACAGATTGTGCTTTTATGTGTTTGTTGCAAGCAAGCAGGGGCCCGTTCTTCGTACATCGCTTACTACATCCAAGATCAAATGAAACATCCGAGATGACCTAATCCCGCAAATCATGATCTGGATAATTCGGTTCTTTGAACACACTATTGTGTACGATTAGAATATCTGGATTAAATTGTCTGGGATCAATGCACGCTCACGCGCTGTTTGGAAAGGCAGCATATATCGATAGAAGAACTAGTGATCAGCAACACTGCTATTGGCTGGTTGTAACGTCAAAAGACGCGTATGTTTTTTCCCAACTGCTTGAAGATTATGACAAATTTTAAAACCTTGTTAGGAACACTTGAAACGATGCACAGAAAGAATACTTTCAGAGATATTTATAACATTTTAAAGCAGTTGTAAACTGAAGTTGTATATTTTGATAAATTAACTTTTAATTATTTGTTTTAATAAATTCTCTTTTTTAGTGTTTTTTTGCAATGAGATGGTGTTTTACCCCACAAAATAAAGTGTTTTATACCCATCAGTGTTCACTACATAGGATACTTAGAAAAGTGTCTGAAGACTTTCCATTTCAATAACATTTCTTAAACTGGATAAACTCAGTAGCAGTTGCAGGAGTCCACATCATCTAAAAGGCATTAATCTGCTGAGTAAGCACGGAAATGTGGTACAGAGATGAGGAAAATATGATTTTATTGTGCTATGTTATTGCTTTTAATGTATTGTGAATTATTGATTTCTCTCCAAAAAAGACACAAGACGCATAAACTTTTTAAAGTCTTTAAAGGTTGAATACATGCAAAAAAGCCAAAACTTCAATGCATTGACCTTATGAAGAAACAATCTACAGATTTAGTTTTAGAAAGATTGGAGATTTTAAAACGATGTATTGTTTACTGACCTAACATTTCTTATTGCTGGTAAAAGATGACACTTGTGCCTCCCTATTATCCATGAAGATAAATATTAATATAAATATTATATTATATTATAAGATAAAAAAATATTGTTCTGCACAATTTATAAGCTTTTTTGCCCATGAGGACCTCAATTTGGTTCCCCACAGTGACACAAGTCCCCATGTGTTGGTGTGTATTCAGGTTTAGGTCCCCATCGGGATATACAAATATGTCCACACACACACTCGCACACTCACAGTGAATGAGAAACACAGGTCAAATATTAAACGGACTATAAATTCCTATATGCAATATTAATTATGTAAAACGTCTGAATTCTAAAGCAGCCCCCCCGGCCAGGCAAGTAGTGCAAAACAGTATGCAAACGGTGGCGAGGAACCCAAAACTCCAATCGAGAAAAAAAAACTCAAGAGAACCCAGGCCCAACCAGGGGATTCCAGTTCCCCTCTGGCAAAAGCTGCTGCCTCTGCACAAGCTCGACAGTGCTTGCACAACAAGGCTAAATAAAAAAACTTACTAATAAGGTAAATTATAGATTTAAAATTATCATTATCAATCTAATAGTATTTAAAATTTTGTACAGCATTTAAAAGACGATAACATGACAAACATTGAAATTAAACATTTGAACAATGTCATGTGGCGTGGCAACCGTGGTATAACCAAAAAATCAAATCAAATCCCTTTATGGTCACTCAACCATATACACAGGTGCAACAGTAGGTGAAAAACTTGGGTGCAGTTCCGACCAACATGGCAGTATGACAGACATTTCTTGTACACATTTACACAGTAAACATTTCTGTACACGTTTTACACCAGAATAGAACAAATGACACGTAATATGTCGGAGCAGGATCCCTTGTTTTCGTGTGGAGTGAGGCTTTTTGGCGCTATTGGCTTGCCATACTCTCTCTCCGTTCTGTGTCTGTGTTTCCCGCCCTTTCGTCTCGTTATTGTTTGTTAATTAGTTCATGCCCCGCACCTGTCCCTTCTTGATTTCCTCCACTTTAAATAGTCCTCATGTTTCATTGCCCTGTGCTGGTTCATTGTTTGTGTCATCCGTGGTGAGTGTCTAGTGTCTAGTGTCTAGTGTCTAGTGTCTAGTGTCTAGTGTCTAGTGTCTAGTGTCTAGTGTCTAGTGTCTAGTGTCTAGTGTTTGTTCTAGTCTAGTCCTTGTTCCTGTTTTCATGTTTTATGTTACCCCCTCGTGGGTGTTTTGTTTTGTATTTATATTTTATTAAAGTCTTGTTAACCCCTTATTCGCTGTCTGCATCTGGGTCCTCTGTCCTTGTCTCACCTCACCTGAGTTTCATGACATAATATACATAATAATAGTACAGTGATTGATATGTATTGTTGTATTACAGTAAGACAGTGTATAAAGTTGTGCATGCTAGTGGGGGATAAAGTGCAGTGCTAATGAGTAGATTGTGGGAGTCAAGAGTTTAAGAGTCTGATGGTGATAGGACTGTGTGCTCTGTCTCTCCTCCTAAAGTCCACCACCAGCTCCTTGGTCTTACTGACGTCGAGAGAGAGGTTGTGTTCATCACACCAACGTGACAGAGTGTGCACCTCTTCTCTGTAGGCTGTTTCATCAGCGTCAGTGATCAGACCTACCACCGCCATGTCGTCGGCAAACTTTATGATGGTGTTTTAGCTGCGTGTTGCCACACAATCGTGTGTGTGAGTGGGCTGAAAACACATCCTTGTGGTGCTCAAATGTTTAGGGTCAGTGATGAGGAGGTATTGTTGCCAATCCTGACTACCTGTCGTCTGTTAGACAGGAAGTCCAGGATCCAGCTGCACAACAAGCTGTTTAAGCCCAGCGCCCGGAGTTTCACATCTAGCTTGGAGAGCACAATGGTGTTGAATGCAGAGCTGTAGTCTATAAACAGCATTCTCACATATGTTCCTTTTTTCCAGGTGGGAGAGAGCAATGTGTAGTGTATGTGCGATGGCATCATCAGTGGAGCGGTTGTTGCGGTATGCAAACTGTAGTGGGTCCACTGAGGGAGGCAGAACAGAGCAGATTAAATCTTAAATTAGCCTCTCAGAGCATTTGCTGATGATGGGGGTCAGAACAACATAGTATAAGCCGAATAATTGACTCCGGCCCGTTCAATTATTTGAACGTAAATGCACACCCGAGGTAACCACCTCGGCTGTGCATCAACTTTCTAATAATTTAACGGCCCGTCGTCAATTATTCCTTATATATTCACTCATCCGCAACAAGATAGAATCCACCGACAGTTGAGGTGAATAACTTTGATAATATCTTTACAATGGCACCTGTCAAGGAGTGGGATTTTTTGGGGGCAGAAAGTGAACAATCAGTTCGTACATTTCATGTGTTGAAAGCAGGTTAATTGGCAAATGAAAATATGTGAGTGACTTTGACAAGGGATACTGTAAATAGTGATGGCTAGATGACTGGGTCACAGGAGTTCTAAAACAGCAGATCTTTTGGGGTGTTTCTGGTATGCAGGGGTTAGTACTACCAAAGATGGTGCAAGGTTGTCAACTGACATCAGGGTCATGAAAGGCTGGCCGGCAGAGTCAATGTGCTGCCAGGAGACTTCAGTCCTGGCATTCATGTGAATGTTACTACATGTACAGTATACCATGGTCACCGCTTCATGGTGTTCCCTGATGGAAGTGGCCTCTTTCAGCAGGATAAAGTACCTTGCAACAGAAACTGCTAAAATTGTTCATGAATGGTTTGAGGAACATTTCAAAATGTTCAGCACATGTCGACATGGTCCTTACATGTGGACATCGGCTCTCCCGTTTTTTAAATAACCAATAGTATTTTGGTTATAGCACAGCTGTGAAATAAAAAAAAACACAAATTTTCATAGATCGCAGATTTAGATTTAATATAAATAAATATAAACTTTTATTATTAAAAAAATAATATATAGTGATGGGTGATTTGTGATTTGTGTTGGTGTATGACACCAACTTTTCTGCTTGTCAGTGTTCATAATGTTGGGGCTTTCTTACCGTTCCCAGTGTTTGAACTTTCGTAGCTGTTTAAAATACAAAAATTTTTGTTGGTTTTAAATAGGTCGGACTAGCGCATATGATCCACTCTGTGCTTTTGTATCTCTGGACCAGAACACACTGTGTGTGTGCACGTCAATGGCTAGCTAGCGTAGTATAAATGCTTTTCATTGCATTAATATTACGCTAGCTAGCCATTGACGTTCTTTGTTGGTTTTAAATAGGTCGGACTAGCGCATATGATCCACTCTGTGCTTTTGTATCTCTGGACCAGAACACACTGTGTGTGTGCACGTCAATGGCTAGCTAGCGTAGTATAAATGCTTTTCATTGCATTAATATTACGCTAGCTAGCCATTGACATTATTATCTAAATAATTCTCTATTCATAATATATTGCACAATAGTCAAGTATATACAGTATGTGCCTCATTCCAGATGGTCTTTAGATTGCAGAGAGCATTTGATTAGACGTGAACTTTGATGAGCAGATACCACAAGACATGTTCTAAGGTTTTGTGAAGTTCCTGCCCCAATGCTGTTTTGGCAGCGCAAGACAATAATAGGCAGGTAGTTTTAATGAAATGACTAATCAATGTAGTTATTATTACTGTTAATTAATTTATTTTATTAGATATTGGGGCAATTTCCCGGACAGGGATTAGTTTAAACCAGGACTAGGCAGTGGCGGTTCTCAACTACTGTAACTGGTTGGGGCAGGCAGGGGCCACTTATGCTTTCAGGGGGCACACTAACATTTGTTGTCATGATTATTTTTCAGTCATTTTTCATTTGAAAACAAGTTCTGCTCAAAATTGCTCTGTTTTGATGAAATATCATTCCAGATTTAGGGGGACCTGGGGGGTGGCCAAGTGTGCTGACACGGGGGCCCCGTCTGGCCCCCCTAGGACTGCCACCCAGACTAGGCCTAACACCGTGTCTAACAGAACGCATTAGAATCCATTATAATTTAAAATTTTGTCTGCATGCGGCATGGCAGGACAATCCCATAAGAGCAAGCCGTGTGTGATGTTGTGTCCAGTGTAGACACGATGTTAGTTAAATATCAATATTTAACTTGTTTTTAAAAACATACTTTACAAAAAACATTGCTGGTGTGCATCTTGACACAAAACAATCTATATTTTAAGGTATGTCAGTGCAAGTTGTTTTCAATCAAGACACCTCTAACATTTAAATTAGTTTGGAGTGGGACTAGGCTTAAACCCTTTCCGCGAAACCGGGAAAATGCATATGTATGCATTATATAACTAATGTTATATGGTATTGTCTGCTTGGTGTCAGGGGCATGTCCAGGATTTTATACATGGGGTGGCAAAGGGGGACAAGAGCACAATGAGGGGTGGTGATACCTAAACATATCAATCTTAATTTTTGCAGATGTATTGTAAGGATTAGGAATAAGGAATATTATAGTTCCCTTTCTGTCGGTCTCTCGACTTTGTGTCGAGAACGACAGATGGGGTTCGCCCTTGAGAACCAATCAACTCTGACTACTATAGAAAAGGCCAATGAAATTTGGCGAATTAAATTTGCATGCCGGTCTCCGCCCCCAGATGTCCGGTATAAAAGGAAGCCGGCGTGCAGCATTCATTTACCTTTTGTTCTTCAGAGCCTTCGCTCATGACTACGAACAAAAATAATTCAACAAATTCTTCTTCTACATTGCCGGATCTACGACGTAGAGCAGCGGATTGTCCCTACCTGCAGCGACCTTCCCCTGGGCGTCTCGGCGGTTCCGGAGTGTTAGAGATTTTTTCTAAAAAGGTCCTTTTCAAGACTGAGCAATCTCCAGCGCGGCATGTCCCGCTGTTCTCTTGGGTGCGGCACCCTCATCGAGGAGGGGGATGGACACGATCGCTGCGTTAGGTGTCTGGGCGTCCAGCACGCACTGCGGGCAGATTGTCATTCAGAAGTTACGGTCACGGGTGGCTGTCTTCCTACGGGAACCAGCCACCATTTCGTCTGCATTTCGTTGCGCCCCGGAGGTCTGCGTACCCCTGAACAAAGCACCTTCACAAGCTGCTGTTCAGGATGCTCACGCAGAGGCAAGTCCTGACATCTATCAGGTGTCAGGATTGGTTCGTGGCAATCGACCTGAAGGAGTCCTCCCTTTCGGTCTGTCCCTGTCTCCATGGGTCTTCACGAAGATCGTGGAAGCCGCCCTTTCTCCCTGAGGGGAGGAAGGTGTGCGGGTACTAAACTATCTCAACGACTGGCCTATCTTGGTACACTCGTGAGATCTGTTATGTACACAAAGGGACCTGGTGCCCCGGCACCTAGATCGATTGAGACTCCAGGTCAACCGAGGGAAGGGCAAGCTCTCCCCAGTGCAGAGCATCCTCTTTCTCGGTATGGAACTCAACTCTGTCACCATGTCGGCGCAACTGTCCGCAGTACGTGCCCAGCCGGTGTTGAACTGCCTGGAACATTTCAGGCAGACAGCGGTCCCCCTGAAACAATTCAGAGGCTCCTGGGATACATGGCGTCCTCGCCGGTTAATACCCCTCGGGTAGATGCACATGAGACCGCTCCAACACTGGCTTCAGAGGACCTGCTCTCTCAGGGGAAGGACACGTTCTGGCATCCCAGATCAGACCTCTGGAACACCCATGTCTGGTCTCTAGACGGGACGAGAAGATCCTGAGTTGGCTACTCCCCCTGTATGACACGACCTGGTCACCAGGTTCCTAAGGGGCCCCTCGGAGGTTCCGATCTTCCTCACCCGAGTAAGACGGCCCTCCTGATGGCGCTCGCTTCCTTCAAGAGGGTAGGTAGGGGACCTCCGAGCATCCTCCGTGTCCGCGGATTGCCTTGAATTCGGCCCTGGAAACTCTCATGTTATCTTGAGACCCAGGCCCAGATGCGTGCCCAAAAAGTTCCCACTACTCCCTTCCGGGGCAAAGTGGTGAACTTGCAGGCGCTCCCCATCGGGGATGAAGACCCAACCCGGTTCGTGTTGTGTCCAGTACGTGCATTGCGCCTCTACCTGGACCGCACGCAGAGCTCAGAAGCTCTGACCAGCTCCTTGTCTGTGTTGGAGGACAGCAGAAGGGGAAGGCTGTCTCCAAGCAGAGGCTGGCGCAATGGGTCGTGCATGCCGTTACGACGGCATTCCGATCTCAGAATCTCCAATGCCCATTGGCAGTGAGGGCTCACTCCGCACGGGGTATAGCCACCTCCTGAGCACTGGCCAGAAGCGCCTCTCTAGCAGACATTTGTTGAGCTGCGGGTAGGGCTACGCCCAAACACCTTCGCAAGGGTTAACAACCTTGGCGTAAACCCGGTGTCAGCCCACATCCTGCGTGGCGACATGTAGGACTGGCATCCGGGGGGGGCGTATACCTGCGAAAGCACCTTTCCACCCTCCAGTAGGTTGGGTCAGTGTGCTATCTACCTCTCTTCTTACCCAAACATATGGCTAAGAACAGGTATCTCACCAACCTCCCTTCTTACCCAAACACTGGTTAAGAAAAGGCATTCCATCCATCGCTAAGCAAGCACCCCCTGGGGGCTGGCTGGGCAGAGCAGCCTTCCCCCTTAGGCCGGGATACCATATGAACTATCACAGATAGCTCTAACCGGACCTAGTGCTACCGGACGTCTGTAACACCCCCTCCGTGGGCTGTTCCGTCTGATGTATCCTCATGAAAATGGTTCCCACTCCTGGTAACCCATGAGCTTTCCAGGTGGACCTCCACCTCGCGGTTAACTACTCGTAAGTGTAATTAATTAATCGTGTCTTATTGAGTCTAGTGCAGTTTCGTTGCTTTGTTGCTTTGTTTACAAGCGCTTTGTCACGTGCTTTGAGTTGCGTTGGCTCGCGTGTAATTGGGAGATATTGGAAGGCGTGTCCAATGGCAGCTAGAGTACTTAAACAGTTGCTGAAAGGCCGTTCTGTGGGAGAAGCAGTGTGTTGCAGCTTAAGAATCAACAGAAACTCGTAAGTGTAATTAATTAAGTCTTATTGAGTCTAGCGCATTGTTTACAAGCGCTTTGTTGCTTTGAGTTGCGTTGGCTCGCTTTGTCCAACGCCGCAGTTGCTGAAAGGCCGTTCTGTGGGAGAAGCAGTTTGTTGCAGCTTAAGAATCAACAGAAACTCGTAAGTGTAATTAATTAATCGTGTCTTATTGAGTCTAGCGCAGCTTTGTTTGCTTTGTCACGTGCTTTGAGTTGCGTTGGCTCGCGATTGGGAGATATTGGAAGGCGTGTCCAACGCCAGCTAGAGTACTTAAACAGTTGCTGAAAGGCCGTTCTGTGGGAGAAGCAGTTTGTTGCAGCTTAAGAATCAACAGAAACTCGTAAGTGTAATTAATTAATCGTGTCTTATTGAGTCTAGCGCAGTTTCGTTGCTTTGTTGCGTTTACAAGCGCTTTGACGTGCTTTGATTGGCTCGCGTGTGATTGGGAGATATTGGAAGGCGTGTCCAACGCCAGCTAGAGTACTTAAACAGTTGCTGAAAGGCCTCCAGTTTGTTGCAGCTTAAGAATCAACAGAACTCGTAAGTGTAATTAATTAAAGTCTTATTGAGTCTAGCGCAACAAGCGCTTTGTCACGTGCTTTGAGCGCGTGTTGCAATTAGAAGCAGTTTGTTGCAGCTTAAGAATCGTGTAATTAATTAATGTCTTATTGAGTCTAGCGCAGTTTCGTTGCTTTGTTGCTTTGTTTACAAGCGCTTTGTCACGTGCTTTGAGTTGCGTTGGCTCGCGTGTGATTGGGAGATATTGGAAGGCGTGTCCAACGCCAGCTAGAGTACTTAAACAGTTGCTGAAAGGCCGTTCTGTGGGAGAAGCAGTTTGTTGCAGCTTAAGAATCAACAGAAACTCGTAAGTGTAATTAATTAATCGTGTCTTATTGAGTCTAGCGCAGTTTCGTTGCTTTGTTGCTTTGTTTACAAGCGCTTTGTCACGTGCTTTGAGTTGCGTTGGCTCGCGTGTGATTGGGAGATATTGGAAGGCGTGTCCTGCTGAATTCAATTGCGTGATTCAGAAGGGTATTTAAGTGGGATTAACCACCGCGTGCAGCGGTCGCGTGCAGCCCTCATCGCGTGAAGACCGAAGAGAGTAAAGACCATCGACTCTACCTGTGCGACTCCACCGAGCAAGGACACCGACAAGGCACTTGAGTATTAAGGGTTTGCACTTCTATTTATTCTGTTCTTGTTATTTGTTTTTCTTATTCCCCGTTTTTCACTATGTGTTTTCAAATCCCTACTGTCACTACAACTCGTAAATCACCGGTATCACGTAGAAGGCCACGCAAGGCTAATGTTAATAATCTGCGCACTCTTTCAGCATCCAAAACCACCTCAATCACACTTCCCATTGGTTTATGGAACTGCCAATCTGCTGTTAACAAAGCAGATTTCATCACAGCTATTGCCAAACATTCTGGTCTTTCTCTTTTAGCACTTACTGAAACCTGGATCAAACCAGAGAACACTGTCACACCGGCTGCCCTCTCCAATAATTACACATTCTCCCACAGGCCACGCATATCAGGGAGGGGGGGAGAAACCAGTCTACTCATTCCTAACGACTGGAAATTTAAACAGTTGCCACCCTCATGGGACAACATCTCATTCGAGTCTCATGCTGTTACTGTCATCTACCCTGTTAAAATTCATGTTGCAGTCATCTATCGTCCCCCAGGTCACCTTGGACTTTTCTTGGAGGAGTTTGATGCGCTTCTGTCATCCTTCCCCGAGGATGGTACCTCTGGTGGTACTTGGAGACTTCAATATCCACCTTGAAAAACCGCAGGCTGCCGACTTCAACAACCTGACTGCGTCGTTTGACCTCAAGCGAGTGTCCACATCAGCAACCCATAAATCTGGTAACCAACTTGATCTTATCTACACACGCTACTGCTCCACTCATAACCCCCAGGTTACCCCGCTGCACATTTCGGATAATTTCCTAATCACTCTTGATCTCGACCTAACCTCTCCAGACACTAAACATCCTTCCCCACTGGTCACATTCCGGCGCAACCTACGATCACTCTCTCCCTCCCGCTTATCCTCTGCGGTCTCTGCCACGCTCTCTCCCTCTGACCAGCTCTCTCTATTGGATGCCAACAGCGCCACATACACTCTTTGCTCCACACTAACCTCCTGCCTAGACAGCTTATGCCCTCTTACATCCAGGCCATCTCGTGCATCCTCTTCTGCCCCCTGGTTATCTGATGTTCTCCGCGAGCATCGTGCTACGCTCAGGTCTGCTGAGAGAAAGTGGCGCAAATCTAATGAACCTACTGACCTCTTGCTCTATCAGTCTCTCCTTTCTTCTTTCTCTGCTGATGTCTCCTCTGCGAAAACCCTGTACTACCACGCTAAAATCAACAACTCTCCTGACCCTCGTACTCTTTTTAAAACCTTCTCTGCTCTTCTTTGCCCACCTGCCCCCCCACCTCCATCTGAACTAACAGCTGATGATTTTGCAGCTTTCTTTGTTAAGAAAACGACCACCATCAGCAGTCAATTCTCTGCGCCACTGCCTCTTGATCACGCCCGACCCCTAGACACATGCTCGCTCCCCTCTTTCTCTCTACTTTCTGAAGACGACGTTTCCAAGGTAATTTCTTCTAACCACCCGACTACCTGCCCACTTGATCCCATCCCCACTCATCTCCTCCAGGCCATCTCTCCATCGGTTGTTCCCACTCTGACCCACATTATCAACTTGTCTCTTACCACTGGTACATTTCCCACACTCTTCAAAGAGGCGCGTATTACACCACTACTGAAGAAACCCACTCTTAATCCTGCACTGTTAGAAAACTACAGACTGGTATCTCTCCTCCCATTCATTGCAAAAACTCTTGAACGTGTTGTTTTTAACCAGCTCTCATCCTATCTCACCCAGAACAACCTCCTGGACAGCAACCAGTCTAGTTTCAAGAGCGGTCATTCCACTGAGACAGCGCTGCTCTCTGTCATTGAAGCACTGAGACTGGAAAGAGCTACCTCAAATTCATCAGTTCTTATCCTGCTGGATCTATCTGCTGCCTTTGACACTGTCAACCATCACATCCTCCTGTCGACCCTCAAGGCTATGGGTGTCTCTGGAGTGGTCCTAGAATGGTTCAGGTCTTACCTCTCAGGTAGGTCATTTAGAGTATCGTGGAGAGGTGAGGTCTCCGAGTCCCAACATCTTGACACAGGGGTGCCTCAGGGCTCAGTGCTTGGTCCGTTGCTATTTTCTGTATACATGACATCCCTAGGCTCTGTCATTCGGAAACATGGCTTTTCCTATCACTGCTACGGATGATACACAACTCCACCTGTCTTTTCAGCCAGGCGATCCGACAGTTTCTGCACGCATTTCAGCATGCCTAGCCGACATCTCGCTCTGGATGAAGGACCATCATCTGCAGCTGAACCTTGCAAAAACAGAACTGCTTGTAATCCCGGCTGACACAAAGACTCATCACAACTTCTCTATTCAACTGGGCTCATCAACCATCACACCCTCCAGAAAGGCCAGAAACCTGGGAGTGGTCATCGATGATCAGCTTAACTTCACAGATCAGGTTGCCAGCACCGCAAGGTCCTGTAGATTCATCCTCTACAATATTCGAAAAATTAGACCCTTCCTATCAGAGCATGCTACGCAAGTCCTAGTCCAGGCCCTTGTTCTGTCCAGACTGGACTACTGCAATGCGCTAATGGCTGGACTCCCTGCTTGCACAACCAAACCTCTACAGATGATCCAGAATGCAGGGGCAAGAGTGGTCTTCAATGAACCGAAGAGAGCACACGTCACTCCTCTCTTCTTAAAGTTACATTGGCTCCCTATTGCGGCTCGCATCAAATTCAAATCCCTCCTCCTGGCCTACAAGTCCACCACTGGTTTGGCTCCCCCTTATCTTCTTTCGCTAATGCAGACGTATGTACCCACCAGATCTCTGCGCTCCGCAAACGAACGACGTCTTGTGGTGCCATCCCAAAAAGGTAAAAAATCGATCTCACGAACCTTCTCTGGATCGGTACCACTTTTGTGGAACGATCTGGGGCAACAAGATCTGCAGATCCTGTTGCCATCTTTAAGAATCGTCTGAAAACACATCTCTTCCGTCAACACCTTACCGATTAGTCCTGACTTCTATCTCTTTTCTACCAAAAAAAAAAAAAAAAACTCGAACCTAACTTAGCACTTTATACTGTGGTAGGCTTTATGAAGCCAGTTTTATTGATTGCACTTTTGCTTTTTGTTGTACTTGCGTTGTCCGAATTGCTTCAATTGTTTACCCCATCTGTAAGTCGCTTTGGATAAAAACCAAATGACTAAATGTAAATGTAAATGTAAATGTACTCAGTCCGCACGTTCCATGTGTTCTACTCCAAGGACGAGACCATACCTATATCCACCATATTCCTCCCCACGGGTAGGAGGTGGCCTCTGCAGCGCATCCCTAATTAAGGAAGTTGCGCTTACCCGGTGTAAACCCGAGCCGGACGGCCTCTCGCCAGTAGAGAGCTAAGGCCTCCGTCCGTGAAAGGTTACCGGTCAGGGCTGTACCCATCTTTCTCCAAGAAAGCTCTGGAACCCCCCGACCACCACACTGGAAGGTTACAGTTTCGCGAAAGCATCGTGCTGACACGCCCAGGCCTGTTACCGTCGCTTCGCTAGAGATTGTGACGCGATACAGCGTTGTGGCGTTTTCCATAGGCAACCCCATCTGTCGTTCTCGACACAACGTCGAGAGACCGACAGAAAGGGAACGTCTTGGTTACGTATGTAACCTCAGTTCCCTGATGGAGGGAACGAGACAAAGTGTCCCTTATGCCACAAACACGTATCGTATTCTGCTGCAGTCGTGAGAGGCTCTCAGGCTCTTCAGAACAAGAGGTAAATGAATGCTGCACACCGGCTTCCTTTTATACCGGACATCCGGGGGCGGAGACCGGCATGCAAATTTATTTGCCAAATTTCATTGGCCTTTTCTATAGTAGTCAGAGTTGATTGGTTCTCAAAGGCGAACCCCAACGTCTCGTTCCCTCCATCAGGGAACTGAGGTTATATACGTAACCAAGACGATTCCTTGAATTATTGAGGGTTTAGGTGATGACTTCTATGATTCTATGAACAATAGTTAAGGAATAAATAGTGTTCACATAAATTGAACTGCACACTTTATTTGTTTTAAACGCATGGGATTTTTCTTGGATAGCTAATACAGACACGTTGTGTCGTCATTTGTGTGTAGAATTAGCGGCTTACAGCTTTTAATGCTACACAACACTAGTACTTTAACTTTACACTTTACGCAGTGATTTAAATAAAGAAATAGGCTATATGTGATAATGCGCTTTCATACTGAACTCCCTGAGGTAGAGAGAGGGAAAGAGATTGCATTTAGAACTGTCTTTCACTCTATGATAGATAAACTTTGCAGTTAAGCCGAGGGTCACAAGCATCTGAACAGTGGGGTACGTTCCATCACAGATCAACCGCAGTCCACTGGCCCACAATTAATAATTGTAACAGTAAAGAGGATTTACTACTACTATTGCTTTGGTATATTTGATGCGTGGATGTTAACATTCTCACCTACATGTCTGTACATTACATTAGTACCAAGTATGGTCAGCGTTGGGGTGGCAACTGAGGTGGCAAAGCTCATTTTTAGGGTGGCAGCCACGCTGTGTACACGCCACTGCTTAGTGTATTCCACAGTAAAATTATAGCAGTGTAGCAATATAAATAGCACAGCAGAAACTTACAAAGTTTTCCTATTTTTCACATTGTGGACTGATATATAACATTATACCTCCAAAAAACCTAAATATAAGTTTGTGTCAGCATGTTGTTGCTGTTTAGTGTCTCTATGAAACACTAAAGACTCAAGCTGCCTTAATCCAAATTTACAGCCTTCTCCACACAGGCTTTTTATAGGGATGTTTAGAAGGATCGCTTGTCCCAATTGTCTTATTGTCTAGCTTTGTCACCAACAACAGATGTTTTGACTACAAAATGAAAAGTCGCTGTTATCATTTGACATCCAAATAGATTTTAATTTAAGCTAATACATCTTTTAACATCCCTTACACCTCGCATTATCAATTATAAAATAATCAACTTCAGTTTCAAAGAGACCAAGATACAGACTGCCAATATTCACACTCCCCTCTGAGTTTTTCGTCTCATGTGTTGTCAACTGATTTATTTCTCATTCGTGTCTCTTATGAAAGGATGTTCCATATTCACTGTGTGATTATTCTGGCTTGGTACACCCCAGCAGCAAAACAAATTAGTTGCAAACAGTGCTCTACGCTAACCAGTAATGATCTCTACTTTATGTAAAATGGGCTAGACTATAATTTTGGACAAAATCTACAATAAAGACCCCCATTTTTTACAAACTAAAAAAGCTTTTACAAACCTTTGATAAGGATAGAAGATTATTTTTGTTGTAATTTTTAGCACAGTGTTTAATTCAGACTGAGCTGTGGTGCTCAAATGGGCATATAGAGAATATTAATGGGAATATAGTTTCTCCAGTGTCATTTATGATGCCCTCGATATACGGTATATATTTTTTGCCATGGCTGATTGTGCCCCATTTCAATGTGAAAGTGTTTCCTCTAAAATAAAGAGGAATTGTTGAGAAGGAGACTTATATTTTACGTTGTTAATGTTTTGCTTTGCAGCAAATCTTGTTGTGTCCTGCAGTATTGTCTCCCTTACTAGACTCTCACAGATTCAAGTTGATTCTGTATCGTTTTTTTTTGAGGATCTATTGACAGAAATGCAATTCAGAGGTGTATGCAGACTCTACGTAATGAAGAACTATAGTTTAATTACATTATTATGAGCTATTTTTAACTACATACACCGTGGGTCCCCTTGCATGGAATTCGCCAAGTTATTTCTACAGTAGCCCTAAACGAACGAACGAACTGCTCTACAGACCATGTTTCATGAATATGTTATCTCCTTTGGTGAAACTGCGAAAACGTGATGAAATGTTTGTTTTGTGTCAGCTGCCATAGTGCTTCGAATGGGAGGGGTGACGTGAGCTGTTAGTTGCAATTTGCAGCCTCACCCTTAAATGCAGCTAAAATCTCCACATAATTCCTTTTGGATGTTTGAAAGAAGTGATTGCACCCATATCTCACACTTCACGTGAAAGTATTTTTTCTGTAGAACAACATATTGAAATTATTTAAGAAAACATTTTATTTTTAATCATCATATAAAATAAATTTGACAAGATTGTGACAAGCAGAGTGGGACGAGGGCCATGAGTGAACGGCGCGAGGCCGGTGATGCGAGTGAAAACTAGGGATGCTCCGATCCGATATTTGTATCGGGTATCGGCGTCGATACTGAATAAAATTCTAGATCGGGTATCGGTGCATTTTGTCACCGATATCCGATCTGACATAAAATGTCTGCTAGGCAATGTAAAAGTTCATGGAGACACCGGCGCTTAAACTCTCTTGTGGCTGTGCTTTGCGCAGCGTGTGACATCATACGCTAGCAACGTGCTCTGTACGTAGTGCACGTGAACAAGCAAACATTTTGCCTTACATTGAGCAGCGAACAGCATGGAGCGAGCCAAAATATCTATTTGGAGTTATTTTACAACAGCTACGCCAACAAGTTCCACCTCTGTTTGCAATACATGCCAAGTAAATGTTCCGAGGGGTGGTGATAAAGCTTTTAATTATAATACTAATAATTTAATCAAGCATTTACAGAGATGTCATCCCAAAGAGCACTCCGAGTTCAATAAGCTGAAGAAACTAAAACAAGACGGTACGAAGCAGCTAAATTTGGAGGAGACAACGGAAAGAATTCAGAAATTTTCATCTGGTAGTGTGAAAGCAGCGAAAATCACTGAAAGCATACTTAATTTCATTGTTATGGATGGCAACCGCTCTCCGACGGTGCGAACAATGGCTTAAGACTCCTTATAAACCACCTGGAGCTGTGGTACGACATGGTGAAGCGTAAATATTTATCTGAGACAGCTCTACCTGAATTGATTGAATTGAATCCGAAAATGCGGTGAGTTTTACAACAGATATCTGGAGCTCCGACATGTCCCCTGTGTCGCTTTTAAGTTTAACCGCACACTGCTTGGATAAGAATTTTGTGCCACAAAGTGCCATGTTAAATGCAACAAACTTTCGTGGGTCACACACCAGCGACGCGATTGCAGCTTCCCTAAACGAAATGCGCTGTGGCAAATCCCGCTGAGAAGAGTCCACGTTTTTCTTAGAGACAACGCCAGCAAACTGGAAAAGAGCAATGGACATCATGGGAGTGCGCAGTTTAGGCTGCTTTGATCATACAATGCAGCTTGTTGTAAACGAGGGACTTCTCTCACAACGCAGTGTGAGTGATGCTGTGCAGGTGGGGGACATATTGTTGGGCATTTTAAACACTCTCCACTTGCATATTCCCGGCTGCAAGATATCCAGCTCGAGATGAACAAAAACGCCTCCAGCAAGATGTGCGAACGAGGTGGAATAGCACCTACTTAATGACAGAGAGTCTGCTAGAACAGAAGCGTGTCCTGTCTGCCTATGCTGCTGACCATGATCTGCCCACAACACTCTCGGCAAACCAGTGGGCCTTGCTAGAAAAAACAAAGACCTGTCTTGAACCATTTGAGGAGTTTACTAGGAAGGTGAGCTCAGCCACTGCCTCTGCTGCTGATGTAATCCCAAGTGTTACTGTTCTTAAACGTGTCCTCTCCATTGATACCGATGCCGACTCTGGGTTTAAAACTATGAAGAAGACCCTCCTATAAGTGATCGACAAACGCTTCAGCACAGTGGAAGATGAACCTCTGTATGCACTTTCAACCCTCCTGGACTCGAGATACAAAGACAGGTAAGACTGTAAACAATTAATACTTATTTTATATAAATATATATTCCGATGTCATATGTGCAGCTGACAAAATTTAAATTTTCATGACTTACTGAGCTGCATTTGTTATTTTCTTAGTTTTTCATGTTCTTCGTCACAATGTGTTCCACGTACACTAGTCTGTGACTGCCATGATGTAAATTTACATTGAAAAGAACTGAGAAAATATGAATATTAAACAACATAGTAAATGTACACTATAGATTTTTTTACATATAACTTTATTTCATATTTGGATAAATGTGCTACCAGTATATCTATGATGTACTATTTAACTTATGTATGTGACTTTTTCAGATTCTCTACCAGTGCAAAGTTTGCAAAGCATGGAAAAGATGCATTGGCCAAAAAACTGGATGAAGACTTGAAGACCACCACAGATGATGAGGCATCAGACATTTTGGAGCCACCAGAAAAAGCCTCCCGGGTAGAAGCAGAGCAGCAGCTTCATGAAAGAATTTGATAAATTCGGGAGGAGCGTGAGGAACCTGGAGTTGCAGCAAGCTGCTCCAGCACTGCTGTCAAAATGCATGGATTTTTTACGGAGGAAACAATCCCTGTCACACACGACCCATACAAATACTGGGGAGTCAACCGCCAGCACTTTCCTGGCCATGCTGTTGCTGCTTTGAATTACCTCTGTGCACCCTGCATCCTAGAAAGTGAGAGGCTCTTCAGCACAGTTTCCTGGATCCTGGATGAGAAGCGAAACAGACTCACACCTGACAGAGCAGAAATGCTTGCTTTCCTATGCAAGAACCTGCCAGTGATGCTCAAGACTGAGATTGATATGTTAAATTGTTAAACATGATGTTACATTCTGTTCGTACAAATGCATTACTAAGAGCTGACTCCTGTTACTGAAAGTCTTCCAAGTCAGTAAGACGTGCACCTATTGCCTTTCCCTTAGTTTAATCGGAATTTGGGGGATAATTTGACTTTGAATTTCTATTTGGACTGACTAAACTATTATATATTTTTCTGTTTATTTTGTATATATTTACATGTGCAGTTTTACCAAGCTAGGGAAGCTAGTGTTTTATTTATCTGTTTCTGTGTTGGATGTTAAATTTTATTTCCACTAAACTTTACTTTAGTTAAGTGGACTTTGCTTTAGTGACTAATGCATTAAGAAGAGCTGATTCCTGTTATTTTGAATATCTAAAGCAGTAAAGCAATTGCTTTTTTTGCTCAATTTCAGCTGCTTTATTGTTTATTGTGCATTGATTTTTAAATTCTATTTGCACTTTACTTAACAGTTATTACTTTATGGTTTTATGAAATGGATTTCCATTTATTTATACACATTTATCAAGCTAGTGAAGCTGTTGTTTTATTCAGCTGCTTAATTTGCACTGTAATTTTGAGTGTCAAGTTTAAGATAGTGAACATTTTGTTTTACAACCGGTGCTGGTTTAATAAACAATTCACTAAATTTGTGAATCATTTGTTTGTTATTTTGTTTTACGGGGTCAGGGAATTTATATTAAGTCAAGCCTGATGTCTTACACAGCAATGCACACAGTTTATTAAGTAATTGTGCACTTTAAAAATGTTACCTTAGTATCGGATCGGTACTCTGTATCGGCCAATACTGAATCTCAGGTATCGTATCGGAAGCAAAAACGGTGGATCGGAGCATCTCTAGTGAAAACGAGTTTCAGCTGTGCGTTGCACCGGTCTCGCATCTCTCACGGAGGAGCTCCGGAAGCATAAAAGGAGGAGCGACAACAGTGAAGGACGAGAGAGAACCATGGCTTTTATGTTATGTTTTATTATGTTTGTGTGGCCGGCAGTGGACCGTGAGGGAGCTGTCGGCACTTTACATTTGTTTGGTTGTTTGTTTATTTTATTAAAAGTTGATCAATGTTCGCCGGTTCCGCCTCCTTCTTCCCGTTTACTTCAAACTTTGTTACAAAGATATTGTCAGATTTCTTTATGCACTTGCTGTTTACATCTAAAGCCAGTTAGCACAGAACTGAATTTATAGTCTATACATGGGCGTGTCGGAACCATTGTACATGTGTGTGGGTGGGACAAGACGACACCGATGATATTGGACCCACTCAAATTTGTTGGTACCCCTCCACAAAAAACGAAGAATGCACAATTTTCTCTGAAATAACTTGAAACTGACAAACATTATTAGCATACACCATTGTTTATTCCATATTTAATAGAAATCAGACTTTGCTTTTGATTTTTTAATCAACATATTGTAAATAATAAAACAAATGAGAATGTCATGGACAAAAATGACGGGACCCCTAACCTAATATTTTGTTGCGCAACCTTTAGAGGCAATCACTGCAAGCAAACGTTTTCTGTACCTCTCAATGAGACTTCTGCACCTGTTAACAGATAGTTTGGCCCACTCTTCCTGAGCAAAATGCTCCAGCTGTCTCAGGTTTGTTGGGTGCCTTCTCCAGACTGCAAGTTTCAGCTCTTTCTAAAGATTTTTGATAGAATTCAGATCAGGACTCATAGAAGGCCACTTCAGAATAGTCCAACATTTTGTTCTTATCCATTCTTGGGTGATTTTAGCTGTGTGTTTTGGGTCATTATACTGTTGGAGGACCCATGACCTGCTTTCTGACACATGGCAGTACATTTCACTCCATAATGCCTTGATAGTCTTGAGATTTCATTGTGTCTTGCATAGATTCAAGGCACCCTGTGCCAATTGCAGCAAAGCAGCCCCAAAACATAACCGATCCTCCTCCATGTTTCACTGTAGGTATGGTGTTCACTTCTTTAAACTCTCTACTTTGAACATAGAGCTGATGTCACTTGCAAAAAGAAAAAAGTTTTGTCTCATCTATCCAAAGGACATTCTCCCGGATTGTGGCTCGTCAATATGAATTTTAGCAAATTCCAGTCTGGCTTTTTTATGTTTTCATGTTTTATGTCGGTTACGACTGTAACCTTTGTTCCCTGATGGAGGGAACGACATGTTGTGTTAAGAGACAGACTGGCGTTTGATCTTCAGAACCTATCATCTCCGAGGAATTTAAAACGCCAATGAACTTGGTGAATGGCAAGCGCACGCCAGTCTCCTCCCCATGCATACGGGTATAAAAGGAGATGGAGGCGCCAATTCATTCATCTTTTTGGGCTGAGGAACCTAATAGACATTTCTCGGTCGCTACAGCGGGCAGGCAAAGCGTTGTGTTGAGAGACCGAATGGGGTCCTACACGACATGCCATGGTGCTGAGCCGCATCACGAGCTCAAGCGGAGCGACACTGACTGGACTAGCGAGTCACAAGTGAGCGCTAACACGAGACATAATCTTCCAGTGAAATCGGTAACTAGTAGCATACTTTGAGAGGCTCGTACCGACGGCCGTCACGGGCTTCATCACCTGCTGAGGAGGAGGCACCGGGTGAGTTGTGACATCTGCGACAGGCAAGTTGTGACATCTGCCGAGAGCGTATGCAGCCTCGATGATTGATGTACGCCACGGCAGTCATGCTGTCCGACCGGACCAGCACGTGTTTGTCCTGCACGAGGGGTTAAAACCTCCTTAGTGTCAGAAGGCCAGCCAGCAACTCTAGGCAGTGGATGTGCCATTGCAGGCGGGGGCCCGTCCAGCGTTCCGACACTGCGTGCCTGTTGCACACGGCACTCTAGGGCTGCAACGATTAGTCGACATTATCGACAACGTCGACGATAAAAAATTGTCGACAAATAATTGTGTTGTCGAGTAGTCGTTTGATTTCACATGATTTGATTTGAGGTCCCGCAGTTACGTGGTTTGACCTGTGGGGCGCTGTAGCGCGACTACCCTTCAAGAGGCAACGCATTTACGCAATAGAAGAATATGCCGCTTGCCAATGCTAGCTGACCTAGCAGAGCGCTCTGTTACGATTGCCATCGAGAGATTTTTGCATCTTACGTCTATTTCACCTAGCATATAAACACATTAACCCACCATCCGTCGGTTTATTGAAGCGCAAGTGTGTAATGTGACAGGGGTGCATCCTTACTGTGAATTTAAAATGCATCCAGAGTCACAGAGCGAACGTTTTGCAGTGAGGGAGGAGGAAATATACCGCAAACACTTTCTTGACCCCCCAAAAACATGTTCTATTTAAATGTTCTATTTATTCATTTAAAATGCTCCATGTGTAGGCCTACCTGCATAAACGTCCCGGCTGAATAAACAATAAAACCCTGTCCAAAATTACCATAGAAAATGTTGTGGATTATGGTAAATGAATTGGTTTTAATGGAAACTATAATGGTCTAATGTCTAATGGTACGTGATGAATTCTAATAGTGGGAGTAAGGCCCAAAAAACACTACAAAAAATGAGTTTTGTTACGGTTTTATTGATTCAAGTTTATGGTTTGTAAATTATAATATTTCAATGGAAACCATTAGAATTTCTTTTCCATGGGTTCTATTGGGTTTCTATAGTTTATTCCAGCTGGGGTATAAAAGCCTATATTATCTTAAATAAATTATGTAATTGATCAGTCTTTAGAATAATTAGTTATTATTAAATATGATTATTTTTAAAATCTTTAGTAAATGCAGTTGTATTGGCTATATATAATTTGTATAATTTTAACGTTTAATGGTATGTTGATGTACTGACTTGGTTCCCTGTATATGTTTTTACATCATTAGTTGAGATTTTCCTTAATAATTTTTTTTAGCAGACACTTCTGTCGAAAGCGACTGACAGTGCATTCAAGCTATACATTTTTAATCAGTATGTACTCCAAGAACCTACTTTATATGTTCAAATAAATTGATATTGAATCAAACTCTAATTAAGTTTAGAAATCAAACAGCTGAAATAATGTCTTTGTTTTATTTATTAGTTCAAATAGGTCAAACTCAACATTTTAATGAATTGCAAAAACTGAATAATCGACCAAAACCTCCTGATTAATCTGAGAAAATAAATCAATGATTAGTCGAATAATCGTTCTAATAATCGTTAGATTAGTCGATTATCAAAATAATCGTTTGTTGCAGCCCTACGGCACTCCACCCGTGGAAGAATCCCTGCTCGGAGGAAGGTCAAGTTTGACCAAGGGGTGAGGGTGCGAAGGCTGTGAGGCATGATAATAATATGCCTGGTGCCAGTGTGCCACGTCCTCCGAGGAACACGACTCTGAAGCCAGTGCTGGGGAGAGCCTGCTCTTTTCCCGGCTGACCCGAGGACCCAGACGGTCTAAGTGCCGAAGCTCGAGGTCCCTGTACGTGCAAAACAGATCTCGTGAGTGAGCCAAGATAAGCCAGTCTTCGAGATAGTTGAGTATCCGCGTGCCCTGTCCCCTGAGGGGAGCTAGGGCAGCCTCCGCGAGTCTGGTAAAGACCAGGGGAGGAAGGACCAAACGTGGAAGTACGTGTCCTTCAGGTCGATTGCCACGAACCAATCCTGGTGACGAACCGAAGCCAGGATGCGCTTCGGGACAGCTAGAGGGACAGGCTCTATGGCACCCTTCTCCGGGGTTCTGTAGAAGGGTGCCATAGTCGTCATTAGTATGGAAGCGTTCTCCCTCGGACTGAGGTGTCGAGAATGCCCAGGTTTTTACTCCACAGTAAAATCCACAGATGTCTTTCCTGGACCACTAACGTGGACATCGTCCGACCCAGGGCACTCGCCGTGGCCTTCGTTGGTCGGGGCGCGAGGTCAGTAGTCAGTGGTCGCTCTTCCCATCCTGAAAAACCCAAAGGCCCACCATAGCGTGGAGGGCGGATGCAGCTTAACCCGCAGCACTGCAAGCGGAGTGTCAAAGAGCTTACAACCCTTGGAGGGGAGCCTTGGTCGACCTCTCCAAGTGGCAGCTGTTTGCGGTGCTCCGCCACTGCACATTCCACCATGGGGACGTCGACATATCCCTTAGCCGCCCCACCGTCCAGGGAAGTAACAGCTCCTGGGTCCATCAGACTGGGACGCGCAGAGAACGGCGCATTACACATCCCCGTGAGCCCTGCACGCACTTCCGGAAAAAGACTGGAACTTGGGCGGGGCGTGGCTTCCACCACGCTCTGATTGCCAAAACCAGAATCCGGGCAAGCATTGTCGACATCTCAGCATCGACCTCGCCTTGGGCTCTATCGCCGTTGTGCATGCGTCTTAAGTCCAGCAGTGTAATAGTTTTCTCGAAGAAAATAGTTGCATGACATCCAGTCACGCAGGTTCTGAAGAACAAAAAGATGTTTTATACCTGTATGAGGGAGCGGGCTCCGAGCTTGCCGGATCTATCCGGACCCGGAGCACTCTACCCTGGTCAGGGCAAGTGCGCCGGGCTCGGAACCGGCTCGAGCACAGAACACACCCCCCCCCCGTGGGTCCTGCGGGACAATGAGCTTTTGAGAGGAGCCGGGGTGGAGGAGGGATTTTTATTTGGCGAGATGCGGCAGGTAAGATGGTTTGTCTATTTATGGGAGAGCTTGCTTGAGCTGATAGGGTAGATGCGGTGATTGATAATGGTGGACCAGTCGGGCTGATTGTGATGCGATAGCTTGCTTGAGCTGCTAGGTAGAAGCGGTGATTGCTGATGATAGACCAGCTGGGCTAATTATATGCTTAGGTTCCTTCCGAACTTTGTTAATTAAACATCATTTATTCTAACTTTTTTGTAATAAAATGAAATATGATATAAAACACAATCCCTTATTAGAACGTATAAGATGTTTGTTCTATACGTAAATTAAAAACAAATAATTTAGTCAAAAGCTCAAGGAAGCGCTTCAATACAAAGTTAAAAAAAAAGTTCTGATTTGACCAGGTATAAATAACAGATTTATGAGGCCGAAACTAACTGTTAGATATATGCCCAAAATGAATTATATATCATGTTTAACCGCTACAGATATCAGACATTAGAGCCAGCGGTGGGTTTCAGAAGGACTTGCCGAGATGAGGCTGCGTTCAGCAGGATACACGAACGTCGAGCACTCTGTGGTTGCGTGGAGCTCACATCTTTGAAAACATCCAAGCTCATTTTTAAACAGACACCATCTTTATTAACCGACCACAGTTTTGGACTTTGAACACATACATTGTCGCCTAAATAATTCTTACAAATACATTTAGTAACAAAATAACATGATTATTACGAACATTGTAAAAACTTTCTTTCTTTATTGCCATTGCTACAAAATGGCGCCTTTCAAACTGCAGTAACCAGAGAATGCTCCGCCTACTGACGACGTAGGTTTCCTAGTTCGAGACCAGCAAGGTTTCGGGGCCAGTTCTGAACCAAGATCTTGGCACCGGTCCAGGAAGTTTTTGAGTGGAAAAGCGTGGCCCGGTTCCCATTTGGGCCTGTTATATACACCGCCTCCGTGGCCAAAAGCCATGCCATAGTCAAATTGTTTGCCGTGCAGGTGGTGGTTGGTCGCTGGAAGAAGCCGGCGTTGGTAGGTCTTTTAAAAGAGCCTGATTGTTTGGTTCACATTCATGATGGTCCATGGTTGGTTTTATGATGATTTGTTTGTGTTAGTTATCTAGCCTATCTGGGTGTGTGTAGGCTACAAGTGGTGGACTGCTTATACAACTATTGGACAAGCAGTTAAATCCACGGTATGTGAAGGTGTGGATGGAATATGCTGCACACCGGTTATATACACTGTTACGTGTTGTTTTAAGTGACTGTTTTGTATATGTATCTCAAAGATTTCGTCCGCTTATACAATTGGATCAACGAGTGATTGAAAAATTGGTTCAGCGCGTGGCAGGGAACGCCAGACCGCTGTACTTTCTCTCTTCGGAATTGCGTATGCCTTTACGAGCATGAAGGTATTTATTAAGCCTTTTAATATTTGTATTGTATTCTTTAAATATTTGTTTTGTAATAAAGAAATCAATGTTTAATTATTTAATTGGAAAAAATATTATGAGATATGCTGGTATGACGGTGTTGTGGAGCATGGGTTTACTTTATTGTAATGTTCCTTTTCTTTGCAGAGCTATGCCTGCTTTTAAGTGTGGATCACTGTTTTCCCTGCCTAAGTTTTTGTTATGTTTACTTTTTATGAGATATTTGTTTATTGCTTTAGTTTTATGTTTTGTTTTCTTGTTTGGTTTTTGGCCCATGATGGCTTCATTATACTGCCTCTTTACTGAATGGGTTGGTGCACTGACTAAGCCATAATAAATATCTGCCTTGCAAATAGTGATTGAGAAAGACATACATTTATTTATATTTATTCGAGTGTGACGTGGTAGTGATATGTATACACAGAATTGTGTTTGTGTATTGGTGTGACGTGAGACACTGGATTTGGTTTATTTTGCTTTATTTTGTTCTTCTCTGGAAACACTATACTTGTGCAAGATCAGACCAATCTAACACAGATTAAATAAAGAAGAGTAATGCCTGACTATAATACTCTGCTCTGTGTGCATTCATTTATTTGAGGTACTGAGGGGGGAAATCACTTGGGAACTCCTACCCAAATCCAAATTGAAGTGGCGTAGTCACGGCAGTTGTGTGTAACATCCCGCTTTGTTACGGTTTAATAAATTAAACTCCATTCCGCATTTAAGCTACAGCTTTGACTTCCATACTGCTTCTTCCTTCCACCTGGCTCGTTCAGAGTCCATATAAATTAAACACCATTCCACTTCTACACAGTAAGGTAAACAAAGTATTGTCGTACATATTATATCATACAGCGCAATATATCGTAATTTAAGTTATGTGTTGACCACTTTGGATGACTTAAGCAACGCTGGTCCAGAAGCACTTCGTGTTTAAGTTTTTTAACAACTCAACATTGTTACAAAGCAGCTGTACATGAGACATATTGACTATAAGCAAATCAATTAAAGTTATATACCTGTAAAAACAAGAAAAACACAGAAGACAGACTTACCCACATACAAACGCTCCACACACACAATATGCACACGTACTAACTTACATAGGCATAGACACACACACACAGATGCACAGACATGCACGCACAGTGAAAGCACACATTAAAGATAATGGAGAGAAACACAGGTCACATATTAAACAGACTATCCCTCTATGCAATAGTAATTATGTAAAACTTCAAAATTCTAATTCTAACACAAGACTACATAGCCTACAGAACATAACATTTTAACAGAATAAAAATGTGAAACTAAATATTTAAGTTGTTATTATGTATGTGAGATTTAAATAAATAAAAACTGAAACCGTAAGTGCTTTTGGACCAGTATTTACATCTTGTGAAGTGGTCTATATAGTCAAAGTTTTAGGTTGATCCAGATAGCAGAGAGACTGTGTAAGATTATCAATAATCAAAAATAATGTGAGATGTATGTTGGTTATTTAATTTTTTGTTTTTAAATATATGCGTATCTTATCGTTTCACACATCTTTCTCATTACATCACTGAAGCTGTTTCTAGTTCTTGGTTCCCCATTATTGTCTTTTTCGTAGTAGATTTCATGAAATGAACTAAGTAAACTTTACTTAATACAATTGTGTTCTTGTTTTTTTAACCCAATTCAAGTAAATATTATGAAAAATATCTTGGAATTCAAAATGCACAAATTATTATTATAATGTTCAACCCACTTAAACTTGTATGAAAGGATTTTTACTTAATTATTTTGTGGTGGGACTACATGCATTATTTATGTCACCGACGGCATTAGGAGAGCTTGTATTTTTTTATTTTGTGCTTACCATATTACGTTCAGAAGAGTGGTGCTTGGGCTTAGGCTATGGGAGAGCTCATGATGGTGTGTTTCTTCACTCAATGAACCGTAACGTCAGTGCTGAGACAACTCTCAGCTTACTCGTACATCGTTTTGTTTTAAACAACAATAAATCTTAAACAGAAGTTTAACAAGAAATAGAAGTTAATTCCAATGCTGAAGTTTATTTCTTCTTGACATATTTAAGTTTATCATGTGACGTGCTTAAATAATTTAGGTAAAATTACTTGATTTATGCATGGAATATTGGTTAAACATAAGCTTTAAAACTACTTCATCTAATATTGTTACCATAATTTATATTTAAAAAATAATTTTACTAAGTAAGTAAACATCTAATTAAGTAAATATCACGTGTATTTTTTTTACAGTGTAGCGGATAAACCTTGCAGAGTGAAGAGGCAATAGCAAGGTTTGGCATTCAACAATAATTTGATCCAGCTAATGGTGCAATAGTGATTCTTGATCTAGAACATGTGCACGTCTGAGGGTCTGAGTGATTCGTTGGGGGGCCAGATATTGTGTCCGATAAATATGAGCTGCTAGGATGCAGTCAGCTTCTCAGGAAGGCAACAGAGGGGATATGGGTAGGGAGTAGAGTGGTTGCCAGTAGACTTCCAGGAACATATGGTGCCTGCACCACAGCTCCTTGACACCTTTCAAGCTGCAGCTGTTTCAAACGGTGTGTTGTTTCTATTTACTGTTAAAGCAAAAATACTGCAGCCCTTTTTTGGCAGAAGGCCAAAACAGTGTCAATTGTACTATTTTTGCCTGCAGATATCCAGTGAAGTTCAGTGACAGTGTGTATTTTAAAAGCACAGATGTCATTTGAGAGTTGTATGTATATACAGGTGCTGGTCATATAATTAGAATATCATCAAAACGTTGATTTATTTCAGTAATTCCATTCAAAAAGTGAAACTTGTATAATGTATAGATTCATTCCACACAGACTGATATATTTCAAGTGTTTATTTCTTTTAATTTTGATGATTATAACTGACAACTAATGAAAACCCCAAATTCAGTATCTCAGAAAATTAGAATATTGTGAAAAGGTTTAATATTGAAGACACCTGGTGCCACACTCTAATCAGCTAATGAACTCAAAACACCTGCAAAGGCCTTTAAATAGTCTCTCAGTCTAGTTCTGTAGGCTACACAATCATGGGGAAGACTGCTGACTTGACAGTTGTCCAAAAGACGACCATTGACACCTTGCACAAGGAGGGCAAGACATAAAAAGGTCATTGCAAAAGAGCCTGGCTGTTCACAGAGCTCTGGGTCCAAGCACATTAATAGAGAGGCGAAGGGAAGGAAAAGATGTGGTAGAAAAAAGTATACAAGCAATAGGGATAACCGCACCCTGGAGAGGATTGTGAAACAAAACCCATTCAAAAATGTGGGGGAGATTCACAAAGAATGGACTGCAGCTGGAGTCAGTGCCTCAAGAACCACTACGCACAGACGTATGCTCCAGACATGGGTTTCAGCTGTCGCATTCCTTGTGTCAAGCCACTCTTGAACAACAGACAGAGTCAGAAGCATCTCAAGACAAAAAGGACTGGACTGCTGCTGAGTGGTCCAAAGATATGTTCTCTGATGAAAGTAAATTTAGCATTTCCTTTTGGAAATCAGAGTCTGGAGGAAGAGGAGAGGCACAGAATCCATGTTGCTTGAGGTCCAGTCAGGAAATCAGGAAAGTACGTTAACTTTTTTTGCACATAGCACCGGTGCTACCGTTTTAAAGTTTTGTAGCATAGGACAAAGAGTTGTAGCACAAAGTATGCGTCAGTTATCATCTTTAAAAAAAACACAAGTGCAGGCCATCACATAAATAGACAGGTAACTGAAAAAGGACATGAACGTTATGCAAATGAATATATTAGGGCCATTTAATTTTTTGTTTTCCACAAATCAGTTTTTCCCTTATGTTGTTTCTGAGTTCTGTATTTTCGATGCTTTACAGTAGTAAAAACATTTGTCCATTCAAATACTATAGTATTTACTACAGTTAACTGCAGAAAAATGATTGTGTACTATAGTTCATATTAAAGTATACTATAGTGTTTACTACAGTTTATAAATTTACTACGAGTTAAATATTTTATCATCTGGTTCAAATTAAGCAGGCTTTTATTTTGGCGGGTCGTCGTGAAGATGCTTGAGTTTCAGTGTGTTTGACAGTAGCTTCACTCCAACAGTGAAATGCTCGTAACACACTTAGAACAATTCTGTGGATGAAAACGGCCACGCACTGCGCTGCCACAAATATTATTTATGATGAAAAGAAATGGGACATTTTTAGGGTTGGGTACTGAAACCCCCGGCGCATATGAGCACGAGGTCTAGCTATGACCCAGTGCAGGATTGCATCTCTCCTTGCATCTTCTGTGCTATGAGACCAGTCTACAGAAGCATCAAGTTCCGCACGCACGATGACTCGCAAAAGAATGAAACTGTTCAAATGGTAAACTGTCCTTTACATGCGGTAAATAAAGTAACTTTATTGGTAGGTCAATGGTAATGAACAGGCTGTATTACAGTTTGTAAAAATAATCCATTATTATCGTGTATTTTCGAAAATAGTTTTGAGACGAGATCTGGTCTAGTAATAGGCACAGCTTTTCAGACATTTTGCCTAAACACATTTATTTTGCACATTGTGACTTGAATCTGGCTTATTTCGTTTTTTATTTGCATTTCTTATAAAGGTATATTCTGTTCTAAGCAAATTCTGAAAATGAATGTGTGATTGTATTTTGGTGCATCAATGGTGCGCTGCACTTTGCGCTGTACCCTTGTTAACCACCTGGTGTCGTCCCCACATGCACAAGCACACACAGACGTGCTATTTGACTATCTGTCGACTATAGGCAGGAGTCAGGATGTGCCAATTTTGATTCGACTATATAAATCCTTAGTTGAGGACACACATATTTTTTTTTTATTATGATGTATGTAAAGCTGCTTTGCTACAATGAAAATTATATATACAGTATATATCAAATTGAATTGAACGCTACATTATATTTTTAATAACATATTCAATTTTATTAGTTAAACATAGCTGCAAGCAGCGATGCAGGCCCTCGCACTACTCTTCCACAGCTATATGGTGGCTCTCAGAAAACAATGCATGGTGGGCATATGCATTTAAACCCTCAGTGAAATCAAAATTAAAGTTTTTTTCCTTTTATTAAAAATGAGTGAGCCTTAAGGACAACAATAAACCGATATGCTCCTACGCGCTAACAAAATTCTCATTTAGAAAATAAAACCGTTCAAAACTGACAGTCTGGCACTTGCGCTCATGACATCACGCTACACTTCAATCTCTCTTCAAAGTTCTTGTCCAATCAAATCTGCTTTAGAATCTGTTATTCAATTATGATGTGTAACATTTTATGGCATTCTAAAATACAAAAAGCCTCAAACACCCTAAATAAAGTATTCAAGTTTGACACGGTACCATGGCAACACTTTTAAAGATATAAAAAAATCACAACTTTCAAAATTTTATTTCAGCTGTCTCTACATTATTCCAAGAGTGTAAAAACATTATTCTAAGACTGACATGGGTGAATCTAGGTAGACCAACTTAAAGCTTGTTATGAAGCTTGTACACTTCCTGTTGCCAGTTGGTGGCGCTATGCCCGTGACTCATCATAGCCACATCAATGTGATCACACCCTATGAGAAAACATACAGCTCACGTATGATCTAAATATCCTAATGTTCGCAGCAGATATGAGCACTTCCTCTTTCCACAGTCTCGCCATACATTTATTACCTCACCATGGCAATTCCATTCGAGATATCAAAAATCTGTTTGAAATTTAGCATATTCAATGTTTTGACATTACGTTCAATGAATTTGGTGACAGTAGGATAAATCCTCAAGGAGTAGTATTTAAATGCTCACCATACAGTATGCAATAGTCAAATAAATCCACCTTAAATCCAAAATGTCAGACTTCCTGTTGGGCTGAGATAATGACTGTAATTTTAAAAGTTGTTTGGTGAAAAAAAATATATGTACCAAGTTTGGTAAGTTGTGGTAACTCCACCATTTTAGTTCAAATGTGGACCTTAAGAGCCTCCCTTCCGCACCCATTTCTAAGCCTATGCACGTGGCTAAAAGACACTAGCAGTTGTGTGTGTGTGTGTGTGTGTGTCAAATTTCATGACATTTAAGCAAGATAAGTGCTTAAAATTTCATGGAAATACATCTAAATATTAGGGCTGGGATGATATAGTTTCTCAATGAATTACTGTTAAATGCTGCCAAATCCAAGAGCCAGAGGGCGCTCTCGGGCAGAAACTCCAAATGCGGGCAACAGAAGAAGTACCATTTACCGTCCAGGAAATGCCAATGGGCTATTCTATCACTCTTCTTCAAACCTTTTTAGGTATTTTCATGATAATGAAGAATATTTATAATGCTGATGTTTGACGAGTGTTGCTTTTTCAAATGCATGTTATAAGCGACTCTCGTAGACTCTCGAATCTCGTAGTGATTTTAGATTTAGCAGTACTTCCTACTGACCGAAAAGCCATATATCGTGGAAGAGCTGTGCATAAAACATAGAATCGAAGCCTTTGCGATTTCAGAATCGTCCTAGACATGTCTTATTAGAGTGAAGGTGGTACTGGGTGTCAGTGCAAAAGTTGTTCGGGTCAATGAGGGGGCTACCCTGCCACGCCCATGTGCCAAATTTCTGCCAATTTTCAAGACTTTTTCAGCATGTTAAGGCCCCAAAAATGCCCCAAAACTTTGAAAGAAAAAAAATTAAAGCTGCGAGCAGTGATGTGTCAGGCCATCACACAAGTATCACCGCCACCCCGCCACCTGGTGCAACCACCACCTGTAGGCTTTGAGAACAGTGAATGGTGCAAAATGTGCATATAGAGAGGTCAATTATAAGAAGACTGGTGGCGCTATGACTAGGTATTGTAAATGTCTGCAGGTCAACATTTGAACTTTGTGGCAGTTCAAACATTGAGTGCATTTTCATGCACAGAATAAATGGATATCTATCAAAAATCAGCTTAAAAAGAAACCGTTTTTTGCGTGTTTACATGCTTGGTAATAAACCGGCTATGCGTAAAACCGCGTTTACATGGAAGTTTGAGACTTGCCGGGTTTCTCGGGTGCAGTGATGTCACCGTCGATAGTCTGTTTAGTATTTAAAAATGCTGCGGGAAAACAGTCAGAAGCTGTAATTTGATATCTCTTCTCATGTCCACAATACCTGCATATGCAAAATTAGTTCTTCATCTTGACATTTCTAAATCAACTGCATGATTCGAGAGTGGACTTTTATGCGTTATTTTACTATTTATTCCGATTGGGACTTTTACTATTGTGCTGTCAGACATGCACGCATAAACAAAACTGTGAGAAAACTGGTTAAAGCGTTTACATGCAGCGCAAAATCTGAGAAATGGGCAAAAACTACCTCTGCCGAGTGGGTTTTGCTTAAGCCGTTTATGAGCTTTTCCCCGATAAAAGAAAACCATTTTACGCGTTTACATTACCTACTTGTTTTCATCTTAATAAGAACAATTCTCAGCACCTCAGACCTTGGTACACACCACCCTCACTTCAAACATTGAACTCTCCTCACCCCACTGACTGACACTGTAGTCACTAGACTTCTCTCCAGCCACATTGCCCACATTGGACCCCTCTACTACCGACAGTTACAGACCAGTCTCTCTCCTACCATTTATTGCAAAAACTCCTTGTCCAGGCCCTGGTATTCTCAAGGTTGGACTACTGCAATGCTGTCCTTGCTGGTCTTCCTGCAAAGGCTATCAAACCACTCCAGCTGGTTCAGAACGCAGCAGCAAGCCTCGTCTTCCAACATCCCAAAAGGGCTCATGTGACTCCCCTTTTCATCTCTCTCCACTGGCTACCGGTTGAAGCCCGTATCAGATTCAAGTCACTAATGCTTGCCTACAGGAGTGTATGTAGGAGTGTATGAAAGTATGCCGGTGCAGATCCAGTGATAACTGGATCTGTACCGGCATACTTTCATACACTCCTACACCTCATCAAGATCCCTGCGTTCAGCAAACCAGCGGCGTCTTGTATTGCCTTCCCATAACGGCAGTAAATCGCTTTCCAGCTCATTCTCATTCACAACTCCTTCCTGGTGGAACATTCTTCCTAACTCGGTCCGGTCAACCACATCTCTTACAACATTAAAAAAACTACTTAAAACCCATCTCTTCTGTGAATACCTGACAGACAAAAAAAAAAAACACTAACCCTCTCTCAACAGGTAGTGGTCTAGCTTTTGTTGAAACCAGTAACTTTGTATTGGCACCTTTTGCATTATTGCTCCTGTATGACATATCACTTATTGCTCCTTAAACTCTTTGTAATTCGCTTTGGATAAAAGCGTCTGCTAATCGACTAAATGTAAATGTAATCGGAGTAAGACTGTTCATGTAAACAGACTCATTGTCAACTTGGACTACAACAATTTTCTGTTTCATGACGAGACACAGAACTTTGGAAGGCCGCCACGGACACACCTTTCAACAAAAAGAAAATCAGATAGGGAATTGAAAATAACTGACTTCCTTTTGGGTTTAGAGCATGGCTCCAATATACTTTTTATAGGTATTGAGATGATGCACCAGTGCTACCTCCAACTGTTTGCTTTGGGAAAACAGTTAATGATCGGTAATATGCATTTAAGCAGGTATATTTCAGGTCACACTCAAAGTGAAATTTATTACAGTACAAATGCTTTGAAATTATAATGTCTCTTCAGGGTTAAATAGCCTACCTTCAATCTGTGTAGCCAACTATTTGTAAGTTTGGAAACAATATGTTGTCTTTATACTGTTATGTCACATTCACTATTTTTCTAATCCATTTTTATGTTTTAATGTTAAATAGATGGATATGTATGTCCTTCACAAAAGGTTAATCTTACGGTAATGTTCTGTCCCTCACTTTACATATTTATGACTGTGACATATGACATATTTATGATTTATACTGTATTTAGGCATACAGTAGGTATTAAACCAGAATGCTCTCTACCGCCACGTTGAGTGCCACCATTGGGGAAAGGCGGCAGTTAAAATACATTTACGTGTGAAACTAGTTTGCAAAATTTCCGCCAGGAGGCGCACAGGGAGAGTTTGCGCCTTCAGTACTTAACCACATGTACAGTGAAACAGTGAAATTCAATGTGATAAATTAATTATTACATGACAGGGGGCAGCACATTAAAGATTAAAACAAGAGTTATTCACGTTTATAATATAAAAAAATCAATATAGGCGGAGAATTGAGCCAAATGCAGGACATAGTATCATTAAATCATTAGAACAAACGTGTTATGATCACAGAGGTTCATATAAGGATTTTTTTTCTGCCTGTTGAACCGTTTGATTGTTTTTAAAATGTTCCATTACCACGATATAATACGGGTTATTTTTGCGGGTAAGCTTTTATAATAAATGTATCTTTATTTAAGGATAATCCCATTTCCACCACAGCGCAAACGCAATGAAGTTAAGTATTACATTTTATAACAAAATCTCATAAAAGTACCGGCATCACAGTGTGTAACGTAGCTTTCCTTCAATTTTAACGATCTGCAAAATTGTTAATCCAAAAAGTCTATGATATAAATTAAGATCTTGTCTTCCAAAGTAAGGAGTTGACTCCGAACCGCCCAAACAAATCGTTAGGCTTTCGAATCTTTTGAGTGTAACATCGCTATGTCACAGTTAGGGCTGCAACTAACGATTATTTTAATTGTCGACTAATCTAATGATTATTTTTTCGATTAGTCGATTTATCTAGCAATTCATTTTTAGATTAATCTAATAAAGATTTTTTGGTTACTTTATTAATACTTTGTCAAACTTTGTAATACATAATAAGTTCTAGTATTTTCTTACATTATAAAGCATATCATCCTTTTTCTACATTTCATAAATAAATGTTATTGTTTTAACATTATAATCCTTGTTTACATTAAAATCACCATCTTCTCTTAAGTAGTTTTAATTTTAAAAGTAAAAAAGACAGATTTTTAATGTAAGTACTGTATCTTAAGTACTGTATTAAAGGCAAAACATTTAAAAATGTGTTTATGAAATACTAGAGCATGATATATGCTGTGTATTTTTTTTCCTCCTTGTAATATCCGACTCTGTTTTCAGTCTCATAATGCAATTGAGTAAAAGTAAGAATACTACTATCGATCTCTGTTTATTGCACAAAACGATCACCGTATAAAAGACTCCAATGCAGAGTGACATAAAAGCGCGCATGTGCAGCCTGAACTCAGAATGATGCGCTTAATGCATTCGCTTCGTTATTTACAGTTATGCGCATCCCGGACGCACAATGATACGCTTAAAGCACCTTCTCCTTCTGAAGTCATGGGTAAGTAAATAACAGTTAGAACACAACGAAAAGAGATGATATGTTACATGTTTAACACTTGCACACACATGCATTGCATCCATATCTAACAGTTTACAGTTAAATCAGAGTGTAACAAAGTTCGTTTGCAAGGAAGAAAGGAGGCGGGTATCCGCGCATTGGTATCCTTCATGCGGTGGAGCCATTGGAGGGGTGCATGGTCCGAACAGAGCGTAAACTCCCGCCCCAGGAGATAATAACGGAGGGTGAGGACCACTCACCTGATCGCCAGGCATTCCTTCTCGATGGTGCTGTACCTCGTCTCTCTCCGCGAGAGCTTACGACTGATGTACAGCACTGGATGATCCTCCCCCTCTATCTCCTGGGACAGGACCGCCCCTACGCCCCTGTCCGACGCATCGGTCTGTAACAGAAAGGAAAGAGAAAAATCGGGAGTGTGCAATAACGGCCCGCCGCACAGAGCAGCCTTCACCTGGGTGAACCCCTGCTGGCACTGCTCCGTCCATTGGACGATATCTGGTGCCCCCTTTTTAGTGAGGTCAGTCAGCGGGCTGGTGAGGTCCGAATAATTGGGTACAAACCGTCTATAATATCCCGCCAGCCCCAGGAACTGCCGCACCTCCTTTTTGGTCTTGGGTCTCGGTGAGGTCGCAATCGCGGCCGTCTTATCAATTTGGGGACGCACCTCCCCGTGACCCAAGTGGAAGCCCAGATACCTTACCTCTACCCGCCCAATCGCACACTTCTTCAGGTTAGCCGTCAGCCCTGCACCCCTCAGCGAGCCCTTAACCGCTCTCAAATGCTGCGTATGCCGCTGCCAATCATTGCTATATATGATGATATCATCCAAGTAAGCCGCGGTATATGCAGCGTGAGGTCGGAGTAGCCGGTCCATGAGACGCTGAAAGGTAGCCGGAGCTCCGAACAACCCGAACGGAAGTGTGACAAATTGGTGTAAACCGAACGGCGTAGTAAAGGCTTTTTTTCTTTGATTAAGGGAGATCTTAAGGGATCTGCCAATATCCTTTCGTCAAATCCAATGTCGAATAAAAACGAGCCGTCCCTAGCCGGTCAAGTAATTCTTCAATTCATGGCATTGGATATGCGTCAAATTTCGACACAGCATTCACCTTTCGATAGTCCACGCAGAACCGGACTGAGCCGTCGGTTTTAGGTACTAAGACTACCGGGCTTGCCCAATCACTGCTGGACTCTTCTACTACCCCCAGGTCCAGCATAGCTTCTAATTCTCTCTGAACCACAAATTTTTTGTGTTCAGGTAGCCTATACGGACGACTGCGCACTACCGCACCCGGTTTGGTCTCAATGTGGTGCTCTATGAGATTTGTGCGGCCGGACAGGGGCGAGAAAACATCCGCAAATTCTGCTTGCAATTTTGCAACATCCGTGATCTGAGAGGACGAGAGATGATCCCCTCCTGGAGCCAGAGCGAGGGATTGCACCTTGATGTTCGCCTCTGGTCCGAGATCATCCACTCTGCTCACTGTCGTCGCGAGCATCACGGTGTTCACCTCACTCCACTTTTTGAGGAGGTTGAGGTGGTAAATCTGATGTGCCCCGCTCCTGTCCGATCGAATACTTCATAATTGAGATCCCCTATACGCCGTGTGACCTCAAAGGGCCCTTGCCACTTAGCAAATAATTCAGAACTGGAAGTTGGGAGTAATACAAGCATTTTCTCTCCTGGTGCAAATGTACGTAACCTGGCGCCCCTGTTATACTGCCGGCTCTGTCTGTCCTGGGCCTGCAACAAATTCTCCATGGAGAGCCGCCCCAGTGTATGGAGTTTAGTTCGCAGGTCCAGGACATATTGAATTTGATTTTTACTCGCGGAAGGTCCGTCCTCCCAAGATTCCCTTAGGACTTCTAAAACCCTGCGAGGCTGACGACCATAGAGAAGCTCGAAGGGGGAAAACCCTGTGGACAGGGGTACCGCAAATAACAGGGGTTCCAGCCACTTATCCCAATTTTTGGCGTCCTCGTGAACGAATTTCCGGATTATGGTTTTTAACGTACGATTAAAACGTTCGACCAGCCCATCTGTTTGTGGGTGGTAGACGCTGGTACGAACCGTCTTAATCCCCAATAACCCATACAGTTCACGGAGATTCCCGGGATTCCCACACGGGAGATTAATCGAAACAGGGCATCCGCAACACTCGTCGCAGAGATGCTGCGTAACGCCACTGTCTCGGGGTCTCGTTGTGCGTAGTCCACGATGACTAGCGCAAATCGATGCCCTCGTGCAGATCGCTCTAACGGCCCGATCAGGTCCATGCCAATTCGTTCAAAGGGGACCTGCATCAGGGAAAGCAGGCACAATGGTGCCCTTGGGGTGGCCGGTGGGTTTACCAACTGGCATTCAGGACAAGATGCGCACCACCTGCGCACGTTCTCATGAATGCCCGGCCAGAATAACCGGGTCGTTAGGCAATTTACTGTTGCAGCTTGTCCTAGGTGCCCCGCCATTGGATTACAATGAGCCGCCTGGAAAAGCATTTCCCGACGGCTTTTTGGTATGACTAACTGGGTTGTATCCTGTTTTGACTGAGTGTCCTGGGTCACTCGATACAACCTGTCTTTTAAAATGGCTAAATACGGATAGGATAATGGCTGTGCAGGGTGGAGAAGTTGGCCGTCGATGGTACAGACCTGATCAAACGCGTGTTTGAGCGATTCATCCTGAGATTGCTCCAGAGGAAAATCATCGCCCTGGGAGAGATTCCTTTTCTCCACAGCACTCCGTTCCTCTGAGGCAGTCATCAGAGGTCCCGGCTCAACCTCTCCTACCTGCGCGACCGCCCCTCCCCGTCACCTTCGGTTGCGCCCAGAAACATCCGCACATAATTGTCCCAGTAATACCGAAAATAATGGCCAATTTGTTCCCAAAATTAGCGGATGCCGGAGGTGCTTGTTAACAGCCACCTCTACACTATGCTTTTGACCCCGCAATTGTATGGTCAGCGGCACCAAAGGGTAGTTCACCACGTCTCCCTGCACACACCTCACTTTAACCATGCGGCCCGTATCCATTGCCACAAATTGAATCAGGCTTTGATGATATGAGGTTTGGTTACAGCCTGAATCCACCAAAGCCTGATATGTACCCCCCCCAATACTCACAGGTATCTGATATAGCCCGTCTTGACCGAGGGCAGCCTGTGGATTGTCCGGAACCCGGACCATCATACCGACCTCCATCATGGGACAGCGGTCGATAAAATGTCCGGGATCCCCACAACGCCAACAGGCCGGCCTAGAAGTCCCCGCCGCCCTAGCGGCAGGAAGCAGACCCCCGAATTGGCGAGGAGAGGCTGAAGGGAAGCAAGAGGCGTTGGAGCCGATGCCTTGCAGGCGGGTCCTTGGGTCCCTGTCTCCTGTGAAGTCCGGGTGCACAGGGCTGGGCATGGTAACCAATTCCCCCGGGACCTAGGAAAGGGCACAGGTTTGGGAGAAGGAGCGGGAGATACAGGGAGAGAGAAAAGATGGTAAGGGTACGCCGACCCCGGGGCACGCCACCAACTGGTCCTCCGCCAGCTGGATGGCCTGAGCCAGCGACGTCGATCGGTTGACACTGGACCCATTGGGCGGTTTTCTTGGGGAGCCGCCCCACGAACTGTTCCAGTGTTACCTTGTCCACGATGTCAGCGACGGTGCTGGCCATCTGCGGCAGGCGTCCCGGAGCTGGTGAGTGAAGGCAAAAGGCTGGCCGCAATCCCCAAGCTCCAGTGACCGGAAGCACTGCCTGTGTTGCTCGGGACTCAGTCCGACCCGGGCAAGGATAGCCTTTTTGAGGTCCGCGTATATGAGCCCTTTCCTGTAGCTCAGTGGTAAGAGCATTGCGCTAACAACGCAAGGTTGTGGGTTCGATCCCAGGGGATTGCAAATACCTATGTAAAATGTATAGGATAAAGCAATGTAAGTCGCTTTGGATAAAAGCGTCTGCCAAATGCCTAAATGTAATGTAAATGTATGAGCAAGTTAGCTACTGGTAACTGCTGGGCGGCCATCTGGGCCTCTCCTGTCAGGAGGGGGATGAGTCGGGCTGACCAGGTGTCCGGCTGCCATCCAGATAGCTCCGCGGACCTCTCAAATAGTTCCAAGAAGGCTTCCGGGTCGCCCTGGGCTCCCATCTTGTGGAGCGGGATCGTTGGGGAGGCGGCAGATGTTGAGCTCGTGCCTCTCTCCTGGCTCACCCAGCTCCGGAACAACTCGCGGTCTTCCTGTTGAGTCTGGACGAGGGCCTGGAATCGTCTCTCCTGGTCCTCTCGGAGACCCAACAGGGCCTGATGGTGCTCCTGGTGAAGACCGGCGAGCGAGATGACTTCCGCAAATGGCGAACATGGCGGGGACTGCATGCTGGCGGCGGCTGGCTCCTTTCTTCCCGGGTATCGGCACCAATGTAACAAAGTTCGTTTGCAAGGAAGAAAGGAGGCGGGGTCGGCGTGGCTGGGAAACGTAAGATTCTCTTTAATTAATCAGTTCCGGGTTTACAACTTCCCGTATACACAATCACTTCATAACAACTCTCTGTCGAGTAAGATTCCTTCATATAATCCTGGACGCAACGTCTCGAGGCTTCTTGCGTGGTCCATTTCCCAGCCGGTCTCTCTCTGCTCTTCCATCTCCTCCGCTGGCTTTTAAAGCGTCTCCTCGCCAATTACTACAATGAGAAGCAGGTGTTTTCAATATGTCGTTGATCTGCTTACTCACCGTTCTTCTCCCGTCTCTCTCTCTCTGCACAGACCGTGCTGAACCACACCCCCCTTGCCACACAGAGGTTTAGAAAAGTTATTGCGAAGACGCACAACATTCAGACCTTAATGTACTTAAATGTACTTTGTTTTCGCTACCAAAGGATGACGATGTGTAAGGATCAGTGGTTGGATTTTATTTTTACCACGATTCCACTGCAGTACAATTCCAACCTTGTGTTATGTGCTCATCATTTTACCGACGATTTCCTCTCAAATAACGTGTCTCACATTATGGTTTTGTCAAGTGTGCAAAGTTTAGCTGTGGTCACGATCCCCTTCAAACAAAACTTTTTTGTTTTAAAAACGGTTTGCAGCACTATATCATTTTGTTATATAATGGTGCGTGCATTATCTTTGGAAGCTCTCGCTAACTTGTTCAGTTACTCCTCTCTGTATAATCAAAGTGTAACAGATTTTATTTGAGTGTTTCATTTTGTAATACTGAGGGCATTCACATTTTAGTATGTGTGTGTCTAATGCCATTTTCCCCCTCAGGGATCCCCGTAGTTGGCGGTGTGGGCATGCGCACTAAGAATGTGAGTGGTGTGGTTTTTGATGACATGTGCCCTCTCCTAATTAACCAGAGGAGTTATGTACCAGACCCAATTCTAGCAGTCTGAGCAACGCAGCGTTTCTGCTGTCGGACAGCCTTCCTGGTGCCGTTCAGGCAGATTACACAGATGCGAAAGAGAAACTCAAAGAGGCATTTGGGCAAAGACAGTTTATGGATCGCTTCAGAGCCAGCCTTTTGACCCGCCCTCGAGCCCCGCAGGAAAGTTTGGAGGTGTATGCGGCTGAGATCAGCAGGTTGGTTGACAAAGCTTTTCCTGAATATGGTGACAAGGCTCAAAAGGAAGATAAAAAATTTGTCGTTTCTTGGCTGGTCTAGACCCGGTTCTCAGAACAAAATGTCAGGAACAAGGAGTTACGGATTTAGAGGAAGCCGTCACAATTGCAGGTCGGTGCGAAAATGCAAGAGAGTCGATAAAGACTGATCATATGACTGTTAATGCTGCTCACAGTATTAATGAGGAAGGGGCAGTGGCTGCTGTTCACTCTGGAAAGGATAATGTTGGACTTTACAGAGCAGTAGATAAATTAGCAGAAGAAATGAAAGAGATAAAATGGAACTGAGACGTTTGGGAGAGGAGAACCAAAAATTGAGAACCAAATCGTGCTCTAGAGCAATGGAGGAGTGTGACTCTGAGTCTAATGGAATGTGTCGGTGCTACTGTGGTGGCCGTGGATGCCAGTCACGTGTCTTTGACGGTGCACGGAGAGGCCGTTCACCAGAGAGACAATCATACCAACACAGTGACAAGTATAAATCGGGCACAAATTATCGTGATTCCAAGGACTCATACTCTGTGCAGTTTTCTTCAAGACGGAGCCCTAGCCCCAGTCCACAGCGACGGTACAGGTATGAGGATGACTCAAGGAAGCGTGGTGTACTTTTTATGTCTCCTGGCACAGGGGAACGACGTAGTGGACCAGGAAACAGACTGTAGCTGATGTTGCGGCCCAAACGCCAGCTATCTTGCCCATGGGCCCTCTAATTGACAACACAACTACCTAGAGATGAGCCGGATACTCGGCTGAAACGAGTATCCGTTACGGATAACGCACTTTTGCCGAGTACGAGTATCATACGAGTAATACGAGTCAATATCTGTGCTCGGATTGAATAAAAATCCTCATTGGGTAGCTGACTGTGTCTGCGTTCTGTGATAGGCTAGTCACAGCGCCCCTCCCCTACACACATACAGATGTATTGTGTTGCTGACTGTGTCCCGCTCTGCTCACTCACACACAGAACACCAAACGCGAATGAATCGCGCTACTCGCGTATAGTTGGACGCTTAAACATTTTGAGTTTACTCGCTTCATTCGCGCGTGCGATTCGCGTCATTCGCGCGTCATTCGCGCGATTCGCGCCGCAAGTAGGTCTATCGCGTCTTTGCATTGACTTAACATGTAAATCACTCGCGCTTGACGCGCCATTCGCGTTTGGTCTGAACACAAGAGAACAGCTCTCTCTCTCTGTCTCTCCCTCAGTCACTCAGGTTCGCGGGTCTTTTCCGTTAACGTTTAGGGTTTCTTCAGGTTTGTTTTTTACTTCGGTTTGTAGTACTTACTTATTAACCAGTAGAGTTTTGATAAACGTGGGGTTTGTTCAGACGTGGTGCTTGGTAGAATGCGACTCGCGTTGCGTCTCTGCCTGTCGGAGTTTTTTTTTTCTTTTTTAAACCGTCAGCTGGCTCTTACCAGTTTTTTAAGGAAGTAGTGGTATAAAACTAAATTAATTAGCTACACACACACACATACCTGGTGTAAAAAAAAAAAAAAAGAACCACAAAAAAATCACACTGATCATAAAAAAAAATTAAAGTTAAAAAAAGAAAGTTATTTGAGATGAAACTTTTGTTCATTACATTTTACTTCATAATTGCAACCGCATGTGTTGTATTCATTGTTGCAAAACTTGTTCTGTATATAGTTCGTTTGTTATCGTGATCAAAACCATTGATCTGAAGCTCAATGCTGATGCTGTCATGTATATAGTTTTCTAATCAGCAATAAATATAACAATTTCTGATCAACCCATATCAATTGCATGCTTAAAATAACATACCGGTCAAAGCCCCGCCTATCTCAAGACAACCCGACCCACTTCCAGGTTAAACCCCGCCCACTTCCGGGTTAGGCCCCGCCCAGTCCGAGTACAGATACAGATACAGATAATGCTGTACTCGCTCATCCCTACAACTACCAGTAATTCCATTGCCAAAGAGTCTGATGAAGTCACAAACACCAACCCAGAGCTGCTGGTGTCTTATGTGAGAGGAGTAATTGAAAGCGTGGAGGTTCAAATGTTAGTAGATTCTGGTTCCAGTGTGTCGCTCATTAGTGCAGATTTTCGCATGTCAATTCCAGCACTTCGCAATCGCCCTCTGAAAAAGGATTATGTGGCGGCTCGAACCGTGAATGGACAGATCCTGGATACGTTGGGCACCATGACAATAACATTTCAGCTGGGGACTGAGTCATGGCAGCATATATTGCACGTGTTGAGAGAAACCACACAGTCTGTGTTGTTGGGGTGGGACTTCCTGTTGAAAAATTTACGCCTCGTTAGAACTCAGCCGAGCTAAATTACAACTCTGGGACATTTCAGTTCCTCTCCAAAGCAACAAATACTTTGTTCCACTTTGCTACAGTGTGTCCCTGGAAATCACAATGACCTTACCGCCCCTCAGTGAGTCAGTTGTACCTGTTAAGGTATCCTCCCCTTATGTGACTCAGTGGTCTAGTGACTTTGATGGCTATTTGGAACCTAATGTGGCAGATTCTTCCAGCTTAGTGGTGGCTCACACAGTAACCACTGTTCACGATGGACTGACAAAAGCTCGGGTTTTGAACCCTACTGGACAGGACATTTCACTGAAAGAGGGTACGCACCTGGGGGAGTTTTATTCTGTTGATGACACTGACATTCAGCTGCTACATGCCACAGTGTAGCGGCAACAACTGCATCTGGAGTCGTCCCCTCTGTATCGTTGGAAAAGTCACCTATTTCAGAAACTGAAAAAGCAGAACTGTCAGCATTGCTTCTGGAATACAATGATATCTTCAGCTCCTCTGAGCAAAATACCGGCAAATGCAACTTAATTAAACATTACATCAGAACTGGAGAGCATACTCCTATCAAGCAACGCACGTATCGGGTGTCTGCTGAAATAGAGAGACAAGTGGCTAGTCTGCTGGAAGAGGGTGTCATTGAGGAAAGCTGCAGCCCTTGGGCGTCACCAGTGGTCTTGGTGAAAAAAAAATGTGGAGCGTGGTGGTTTTGTATCGACTATATACGCTTGAACAGTGTGACTGTGAAAAATGCTCACCCCCTACCTCGCGTGGACGATACTCTGGATGCATTGTCAGGCGCTGTGTGGTTCAGCACACTGGATTTTTCTAACGGCTACTGGCAGGTGGAAGTTGCCGAAGAAGACAGAGAAAAGACTGCATTCATGACGGGACAGGGGCTCAATCAGTGGCGATCCATGCCAATGGGCCTCTCTAATTCCCCTGCGATGTTCCAACGTCTAATGGAGCTGGTCCTGACGGGGCTCCCATGGCACGTCTGCATGGTATATCTTGACGATATTTTAATTTACAGCAAATCATTTGAGGAACACCTGTCTAGCCTGACGGAAGTGTTTTCAAGAATTCAGTCTGCCGGATTGAGACTGAACCCGAAAAAATGCCACCTTGCTAGAGATCATGTTGTTTTTCTGGGCCATGTTATTTCTTGAAAGGGACTTAAGCCTGATCCCCGGAACACAGAAAAGGTTAGAAATTGGCCAGTTCCCCAATCTCCATCGGAGGTCAGGGCATTTGTGGGACTATGTTCCTATTACAGACGTTTTGTCAGAGACTTCTCTAAGCATGCAGCTCCTTTGAACCAACTTGTTAGGAAGAATGTTCCCTTTGAATGGACTTCTAAATGTGACCAGTCTTTCAACTTCCTGAAAAGTGTGTTGTCATCTGAGCCTGTAGTGATACTGCCTGACTTTCATGTACCATTCAAAATCTTCACTTATGCATCCAACGTGGCCGTCGGTGCGGTGCTGGCCCAGGATAGGGACGGCCTCGAACATGTGGTCGCATATGCCAGCCGGGCATTGAATACCACACAGAGGCGCTGGTCTACTTTCGATCGGGAGCTGTGGGCCATTGTGTGGGCTGTGAGGGAGTTCCGTCACTACATCGGACTTGCTTCTTTCACTATTATCACAGACCACCGACCCCTGTTAGCTCTGCGGTGTATGTCTATTGAAGATGACCCGACAGGAAGAAGAGGGCGATGGATTATGGTACTTGATCCACTGAATTGGGTCATCGTCCACAAGGAGGGGAATCAGCATAAGAACGCAGACGCCCTTTCACGGCGCCCTGTAACACCGAATGGGGTGCAGTAGAGTCTTGTGGCGAAGCAGTGGTGAAAGTTAATGTGGTGAGTTCAAATCAACCAAGTACTGACTTTCCATGTTCAGCACATTCTGATGGTGTTGATCCTCCTGAGGAAGTGACTATGGCCAGCTCGCCGGACATTTCTGATTGCATGGTTGCTCTAAAATCCCTGTCTTTCACCACATCTGACATAAGGGTTTTGCAGCAGGCCGATCCTGACATCAGAACTGTGTTGAGCTGGGTGGAGCTTTTGCAAAGGCCGGCAAGGAGACAAAAGGAGATAAAAGGAGCCTCTCAGTGCATAAGAAAGTGCATTTTGGACTGAGTTCAGTCATCTCACTACCATTGATGGACTCTTGTGCCGCTCTGTCATCTGTTTTCTCACGGGTGACCCCAGGATCCAAATTGTTGTTCATTCTGCTATGATTTCTGACATGCTCTTGCAGTTGCATGGGGCCCCAGCCTCTGCACATTTCTCCGCTGAACGTGTATGGGAACGGGCAAGAAAATTCAGCTTCTGGCCGTCTATGTACAGGGACATCAGAGCGTGGTGTGAGCAATGCAAGGCATGCCAGACTCGTCGTGGTCCAGTTCCGTCCCATCGAGCACCTATGGGCGGTTCCCAAACTGTGCAGCCATTTTTGAGGGTGGCTATGGACATTTTAGAGCTGCCTACAACCTCTAAAGGTAATCGTTATGTGCTGGTTGTGGAGGACTACTTTACTCAATTTGTATGCATTGCCTAATCAGACCGCACAGACTGTTGCACACTGCCTGTTTGAGGACTATGTTCTTATTCACGGTGATCCAGAGACTTTGCATTCAGACCAAGGTCGCCAGTTTGAGGCGCAGGTGATCCAGAGCCTCTGCCACTTTATGAACATCAACAAAACACGTACCACTCCCTACAACCCAAAATCGGATGGTATGGTTGAACGCTTCAATCGGACACTAATTGACCAGTTGGCTAAGACACTTCTGACCCATGGTGGAGAATGGGATGAGTATGTGAAACATGTTGCGTTTGCTTATAACACGTCACCCCACTCCAGCACTCATTTCACACCATACTTTTTGACTCACGGTAGGGAGGCACGGGTGCCGGCTGATGTTCTGTTACCTACACGTGCTCTTGAGTCGCAGATGACGGTATCCCATGCTGACTTTGTTGCTTCATTGCTGAAAAAGCTGGACTCTGCCTTTAGTGGTGCTCGCATGCATAGCGAGGCAGCTCATGACCGTCAGAGAATGTACCATGATGAAGGAGTGCGTCACCAGCCTTATGCTGTGTGTGCTATGGTGTGGCTGAACAATCCTGTGGAAAGTCGCATGAAACTGGCACCCCATTGGAAGGGACCGTACAAAATTGTAAAAGTTATGGATTCATGTGGTGAATTGGGGCTATCATATCAGATTGTCAATCCTTTGGACTCTGAGGACTGAGCGCAGGTAGTGCATTATAATAGGCTGCGGCCTTATACTTTGCCTGTTCCGTCGCTGCCGCAAAACCAGACTTTCTCTAACGTGCCCAGTTCTCTGCCAACGTCCTCCTCCCTGGAGGCTGGCACATCAGATGGACTTGAGTGTGTGTCTCCTCAGAGAGACCTGAGGGTTTCACCTGATGACCTGTGTTCATTAAAGAGGTCAGAACAACATGTTGCGTTTGCTTATAACATGTCACCCCACTCCAGCACTCATTTCACACCATACTTTTTGACTCACGGTAGGGAGGCACGGGTGCCGGCTGATGTTCTGTTACCTACACATCCCCTTGAGTCGCAGATGACGGTATCCCATGCTGACTTTGTTGCTTCATTGCTGAAAAAGCTGGACTCTGCCTTTAGTGGTGCTCGCATGCATAGCGAGGCAGCTCATGACCGTCAGAAAATGTACCATGATAAAGGAGTGCGTTACCAGCCTTATGCTGTGGGTTCTATGGTGTGGCTGAACAATCCGGTGGAAAGTCGCATGAAACTGGCACCCCATTGGAAGGGACCGTACAAAATTGTAAAAATGATGGATTCATGTGGTGAATTGGGGCTATCGTATCAGATTGTCAATCCTTTGGACTCTGAGGAGCGAGCGCAGGTAGTGCATTATAATAGGCTGCGGCCTTATAATTTGCCTGTTCCGTCGCTGCCGCAAAACCAGACTTTCTCTAACGTGCCCAGTTCTCTGCCAACGTCCTCCTCCCTGAAGGCTGGCACATCAGATGGACTTGAGTGTGTGTCTCCTCAGAGAGACCTGAGGGTTTCACCTGATGACCTGTGTTCATTAAAGAGGTCAGAACAACATGTGGGTAGGACTGGGAGGATTTTAAAAGCTCCTGGCCGTTTCAGTGACTTTAAGTCTAACGTTTACCTCAATACATAGTATGTGTTCACATTTAGGGTTTGTTCTATGCACAGCACTGTTCGAAATGTGTTTTCCGGTAAAAAAAAATGGGTGCCTTACATAATTCTCGTGGTGTCATGTTGCACTGCTGTGTTTGGTTCATGTAATGTGTACTACTTATACAATGTACATTGAGTTGTTATTGGTATTGACCATGTTTGTTTCTATGCTTTATTGTTCTGGAATATAAACAGGGACGTTCATTCTGGAGGGGGGGACATATGTAACAGATTTTATTTGAGTGTTTCATTTTGTAATACTGAGGGCATTCGCATTGTAGTATGTGTGTGTGCAATGCCATTTTTCCACTCGGGGATCGCCGTAGTTGGCGGTGTGGGCATGCGCACTAAGAATGTGAGTGGTGTGTTTTTTGATGACATGTGCCCTCTCCTAATAAACCAGAGGAGTTATGTACCAGACCCAAAGCATCCGTTTCTTATTTTATTAAATGCAAGTTTTAGGCGAACCTACACAAACGCTCGGTTACAAAAGTAATGATCAACTTTTGGACGTTGTTGTTCTCCTACAGCTATGACGAAAAAAGATGAATAAAAAAACAATAGTCTGAATGGTTTATGAAGATAGATGGAGTACTTGTGATATGGTAATACTGATGCCATTTTTATACACTTGCAGCATCTTTGTTTACAAAAACCTTCCTGAGATAAGAACTGTGGTAATGGGCATTTAGTTTCTGACACGCAGTGTATGAAGAAAGACCAATCACAACTGATTGGGCCAGTTGGCCAATCGGAGCACACTGGACTCGCGGTAGGGAGGAGCTTAGAGAAGTGGAAAATTTGAACAGCTTCGGAGGAATCGTTTAGGGATCGTTGAGAAATGGATAGATACTAAATGCATATTTTAAGATAGTAGCACCGGTTTTTTACCTTTGATGCATTTGAACATGTTGTTGGGGACTCTTATACAGCATTAGGACACTTACAAAAACCTTTAAACCTGCTCTTTAAACATTCTTCATTTAACATATCACCAAGTAAAACAAAACAGAACACATTTTGAACACGCAACAGCGCATTTAAAGCCGATGTGGGCAGAACCTTTAATGTAATATTCGTTTTCAAAGTGTACAATTGTTTTTGACAAAGATTACCATGAGCGATCATTTTACAGTAAAATATGCTACTTGTGCTTCAGTGAAAACCATATACAGATCACACTGATCACATAGGAGATTGTCGGTTCAGCTCGGAGTGGGTATAAGAGCTTTCCTGTAGCTCAGTGGTAAGAGTATTGCGTTAACAACGCAAGTTGTGGGTTCGATCCCAGGGGATTGCAAATACCTATAGGATAATGCAACGTAAGTCGCTTTGGATAAAGCGCCTGCCAAATGCATGAATATAAAGTCCTGTGACAGCAGCTAAACCAGAAATGAATAATACAAAGCGACAACAGAAGACCCTACACACTGTCTTTCAGCCAATACGTGATGGCAAATGTGACACAATATTACTGTTTTTATAATTATAAATAAACGCGGACCGGAGAAAGTAAACTGCACAAGGCGAAAATGTAACCGTGTGAAGACGTGGACAAAAAAACATAATATTTGCCAAAATATGCAGTTATAGACCCTTTCATCGTTATTAAATAAAAGTGTGATGAAATAGTGTATTGACCTGCTTTTAAATGACAAGCATTGAAATGTTTTCATTCTCTCCATGTCAGTAGGCTACAGGCTTTTAAAAACAGATTCCACTTCTCAGTTGACGGGGACTGGGAGAGGTGTGAATGACTCTCTTTTTGAAAGAGCAGAGATTAGAATGTTTTACCTGCAGGGTAAAAAATAAATGTAAGATGCTGTAACACTGATAAGAAACTTAACTCCAAACATAAATTAAACATCTTCGCCAAAATATGCTTTTTATAATCGTAATGCTACTAATTTACATAACATATTCAATTATTTTTACATTTCAATCTATTATAAATATGTAACTTCTCAATAGACACATCTTTTGAGTTTTCGCTGAAGTGTTATAGGGTGATTTCTTCCTGCAGTAGGAGGTGGGGGTTGATGGAGGTTGTTTGAGCAGTAACAAAGAGCTGAATATTAAAAGGCATTTAAAATGCAGGGTTCAGATAACTGAAAAGTATACCCTGGCAACATTCATTTCTAAAATCGCTGGCAAAATCACACTTAAACAACATATTTTCGATCATTAATTAAACCAGATATCAATTATAGCATACATATAGTTTCCTAAGCTTAAACTGCGCTAGAAATCCCCTTTTAAATGCTGCTTCATGTGAATTGCAAGAGCGCCGTCTCACATTGAGCGTTGCAAGTCATTCAAGAACCAAATTATTTCGGCATGTATCAGTTTTAAAATGTATTCCAAATAAGATATTTAACTTGTCAGAAGTTGAGCTACAAAACAAATAGACCGTTTCTTATATTTTGGCTGATGATGCAAAAATATTCACAAAGAAAGAAACCGGCTAAAGTCGCAAGTTTCTTGAATCGCACCGCACTGACCTCATTTTGCTTGGTCGATTTATGATCAGTTTTAACTTTCTAATGGTAAAAATTTAGTTTCTGAAACGAATGATAAGAAGCACGAGGCGTCAAAGAAAGAAAGTTTCTTCAATGTTTGTGTAAGCCGCGGTTCCGGTGGCTATCCAAAGATCTTATCACGTCCTTTATTGCATATATTTCACAACATGCTTTTATTTGGTAAATCAACAGTTTCATTTTTAATGTTTCGACAGACCACGCTTTCAGGACAATACAATTCGTGAACGGGGCTTGTCTCTGAACGCGCACTTGCTGCGGCTGCCACATTTAAAATAACTTTCAAAGCCTGACATTATGGAAAGCCTGCTGCAGAGACATTTCTTGATTTATGACAACATTCCCAATGTATGTGAATGTGTTGATAATCCAACGATATTATAGAGCACATTCGGTTTTAAAGGAAATAAAGCTAAATCATGTTAGAGTTGGGTTTTGCCATTTTTTATGAATGGCGCGCATCGCAATACACACGAGCAAACACGAGTTTTGCACAGGCACTCTGATCTCACTCGCTGTATTTCTCAATTTTCACAAAACACAGAGCAATTTGTTTTCACAAAACGCAAGCTCTGCATGCAACCAAGCATTAAATGAAAAAATAATAATATTGAAAATGATTATAACCGACTGAAGCATTGATTAAATACATAGAGCAAATTTAAAATGTAAACCCTTTTAGTATTAAAAATAATTATTAGTGCCTGTTGATTTAAGTTCTTGTATCTTTGATATTGTAGACAGCGTTCGTCTTTTATGCCTTAACGTCTTAACTCTTGCCTGTCTGCTGAGTGAGGCAATGAGTTTGACGCGTCAAACTGAAAATCTGTGAATACACTGCCACTCAGCTGTAAACAAGAGTCAACACACATTAAAGAAGTACCGCCGCGGAGACGGCGAAAGTCTTATTCTGGGTTTTGGTCTTGGTTGAGCTTGTGTGTTAAGCATTTTACATTTGTGTTAAATGTATGGAATTTGTGTCCAAGCAACAAGAAATGTGTTGATCTTATAGCCTACACAGCCAGATGTTGTGATAACTGTGTCAAGAGTTTAGGAAATTTGTTAAAAGTATTGGAAAAATTGTCATAGCAATTGTACAAAACTGTAACAGGGCTGAGCACATATGGTGCAAGGCCTACACCCTGCACCTCATGGCCTTAATTATGTCCAAGTCATGGAATTTCCTACATTTCTGTTTTAGTTGCTGTACTTTTTAATTCAATGACACAATAGTTAGGCTTTCTCCAGAAATGAGGTAAGTGGATAAAAGAATACAAATCTGCTTCTTACTGATGAATCACTCTGCCGAGTCACTGTTGGTCATGCAGCTAAATTAAATGCATTGTCTCCATGTTGTTACTTGAGTGAGAAAAAATGGTTTTGGAAGATAATGAATTGCCACATTTTATTTTTCTGAGCATACTTCATTTTAGCTTTTGATTAATCAGCAATTGATTGGTCGTTATGATCCTGTATGAGTCTAGTAGGCTGGACCAGTATAAGTAGGCTACTGAGGGATAAATTATTTGAAGCTCTCAAATATTAAAAAGTGACATTTCATTCTAACTAATGCCTATATGTTACATACACATTTTCAAAGTAAATATGACGAATGGGAGACAAAACAATAATTTAATATTTCCGTCTGATTAGTTTTTTTTTTAAACATCAAACAGACTTCACATTCAGATTATGAAGGGCCAATTCAGAAGAAAATTATAGAAAAAACAATAAAGACCAAAAGCCTTATTTTCTTGCTTAACGATTACCGTGACAAAGCATGGAATGAAAAGGGAAATGGTATATTTGGAGGACATAAATCTACAGGTCAAATTGAAAAGGCACTGCTCTTTAAAGGGGGATGATAAAGCTGATCTTGAGTTGATAAATGCTGCTGGGATGTTTGTGTAAATTTGAAATGTAAGTTTTGAGGTTTTCCTGGGGGCACTTCATTCTTTTTTTGCCCTAATCTAACCTATTCAAGAAAAAATGCATTGGACAGTATGGAAATGTCCCGAATTATGTTTTGATGATTAAAAACAAATAAGATTTTTACTGTTGACATTTGGGGCTGTAGAGGGTAATCACTAAGCTCAAGTTTATTGCAATGCAATTTAAATGCTAAAGCTTCTCTCGAAGGCTCTTTAAAGCTTTGGTTTCTTGCAATTGTATTATTATCGTGAGCCCTTATAAAACTAATACACACTGTGGATAGAAAGAAAATATAGTAAGATCTCCTTCACCCTTCCCTAAAACCTAGTCCTCACAGAAACCTTGCATTTTTCACATTTGAAAATAAGCATTATTCACTGTAGTATGTCAATTTACATTGTGGGTGAATGTAGGGGGATCAGACTTTAAGAATCCTTGTAAGGACATTCAGTCCCCACAATGATTGGTAAACGATAGATGACTGATAGTTAAATCTGTACATGTGCACGTGCACACACACACACGCAAACACACACGTGTATGTTTTATTATATCCGTGGGGACAGTCCATAGGCGTAATGAGTTGTATGCTGTACAAACTGTATATTTTATCACCTAACCCAACCCTTAAACCTAAAGATCGTAGAAAACTTATTGCATTTTTAGATTTTCAAAAATGATCGTTCTGTACAATTTATAAGCTCTTTTGCCCGTGGGGACCTCAAATTTATATTTACCCACTAACATATAAAAACCAAGTCCACATAGCCGATGGATACAGGAAGGGCCTAATCTGCATCATGACGTTTCTCAAAAAAAGCTAAACATACAAAACCAGAATAAGCACAGTTGGCACAGCTTCCCATAACGGGTAGAACTTGTCATAAAATTATTGAAAACAAAGCCTACCCATTCATAAGGATGATATGATCGGTCAATTTTTACTGTCATGTGTTGGTTTATGACATCATACAGCGAGAGTATATCTATACTGTGAGCATGTGCAGGACTAAGACAAACTGTGAAAAAAGCACAAGTTCCAGAATTACAGTGGGCAGCAAAAATTTCACATTTTTAGAATGGGTGTGGTGAGATATCAGATTGCAAAAAGATAATTCAATAAAAATATTGCCTCCTCCTCTGCAGTTGCCACATGCCTCTCAATTTGGAAAAAGTTGTATCCTTCTAACAGAAAAATTAGAGAATTCCACATAAGAAGATGTTTGGGAAATCTAAGAGAAGAAAATAATTTATCTTGTGTAAGGGGGGCTGGCTGACCTGTGGGGTTGAAGGACTGGATTCAAAATGTTCTGCCACAAGGGCGTTAGAGGCTGTGTTAGGCTGATGACTCAGTTAGCATTAGTATATCAGCATTGCTGCACAAGACACCTACAGAGATGGGTTTAATTTGAGCTGGGCAGACAAGTTGGATTGGATGCTTATGTGACATGGTGTAGAGTCAATAGACTTGCTGGTGTCATCTGGTAATGACCTACACTGCATGTGACGGGATAAATGGAGCAAAGCTCAGAATCAGATTAATTAGTCTGAGACACATGACTAGCAGCTCACGTGTAGTGAGAACAAGAAGACATTTTTTTTATGTGTTTTTACAAAACGTTTTTGCTCTATAATGAGGGCAAAACTGCTGCATCTGGGAGCAATATGGCAATACAGCCACATAGCCTACTGTATATTCAGTATTAAAATGCATTCACACAAGAAATGACACACTAGAGAACTGATTTCCATCTGTGCATTGCCTATTTGTAGAAGGCACTGGATGGTAAGGAGCAGAGATGTGATTTGTACATGTCTTGTCCATGTCACATTTTTAATTTAACAGAGAAATTGTGAACATTACAGCGATGACATGGACAGAGCATGGACAAAGCTCATGAGGGCTATTGGCCAAAAGATATCACTAAAGATTAATCAAATTATATTCTCAACTCCAAAACAAATATAAACATTATTTAGGTTATTATACATTCATTTCTAAAGTAAATAATAGTAAAAATGGTCAGAATTTTTGCATTGATTATGTTACGAGTTTCAAATGTGTAACTGGAGTAACAAATGATTTCTTTTATAGCTTGAGGTTCACTTCTCTCAGCTCTGGAAAACAGAATCACAGAATTAGTGAGTGAAAAAGCGAACCGCCATCTTCGTCTCCGAATCTCTGTCTCTTTATTACAAATTTCAATTATACAAAACAATAAAACATTTCCCAAGTGTAATCATGTTTCAGTATACATATGTTAATTTCAATTTAAACATTACAGGTCTTCTATACTCTCCACCGATCAGTGGGCAACATCTTTCATACTCACATTCACAGAAAATAATTGTGTCTTTACAAAAATCAACATCACTCTTTTGTTAAAGTGCAATAATATCAAAAGGATAAATCATGTCTTATATTTAGATATATTTGTTTTCTTTTTTTTTTACCTCAGGAATCCACCATAATACTAATGTAATCATGAATCATAAACCCTCTTTGGCTGTAAATGAAATATAATAATGACTTTAAAGTCAACACATGATCACCATACACGTAGGGAAAACTGGGACAGTCTGCTTCCGTATAACATTGGATTTCCCGGTCACTTTTCGAGCCGGATATTTTTCTTGATGATCTCGTTCAAATCGAACCTAAAAACAAATTACTTTCAAAACCTGTTCCTGGTACAGAAAAGTTTTTCATGAAAACAAACAAAGAGTGCCTCTAACCCCTAGAAGAGTACGAATCTCTGTCTGAGAAGAGGAAGGCGTCCGGTAACGTGGTGCAACGATACCTACGCTTTGGTTCCGCTTTGTTTGGTTCCCCCCAAACTAATATTGTTTTCATAAATAAAAGTTTCAATTCTACTAAAACGCTGATGGTTACTGTGTTCTCACGTAAGGGTGCATCACAATTAACTACCTGCTAGTAAAGCTGACATACAACATGTTAAACCTTGGGTGAAATGTGGCTTTCATCAATGTCACTTTCTTAACCCGCCGACTTATTACAGTCGAGGAGAGTAAGGGCGGACAAATACCACATTGATAAATGAGCACATCATGTACGACTGTTGCTGATCTCTGAGAGTATTCACACTCTAATACTGTTTGTGTTAATTAAACAAACAGACTATCTGCAAAATCCAACATTATAGCAACTAGAGCGCCGCATCTTAAAGGAAACCCTGGGTACAGAGAGAGCTATGGCTTAATATGTTGTAATAGCTTTACACTTCTAGTATTTGTCGTTTGAAAACACACAAAATATTTCTTCAATTTCTTCAAAAAAAACTATTCCTTTTGACCTAAGGAGGCCGCCATTTTCTTTTTTGTAAATGTGCTGTAAGATAAAAATATATTAAAAACAATGCTAAAATAATAAATAAATCATTATTTATAATACATTTTTTGCCATTGTACACAAATTAAGCCAGTACATCAGAGCTATAGCCACTCCCATTGACGACATTTGGAGTCTGCGCCGTAGTGAGCACGAAGTGGATCTCGGTATCAGGGTCCCGCCCATATTCCCTGAAGGAGGTGATGAGGGGGCTATCAAAGAGCCTGCAGCTTCTTCACACCTGCTTAAACTAGGCAAAGACTACAATTGCATAAGTCCTGTATAATTTCAAGAAAAACACAAATCTTGTTTGTGAAAAAAAAAAGGTTTTGATGTGCTAGATATAGACAAATGTAAACAGATAGGGGAGAGTGGGGTGATTTGTGCCGGGGGAGGAGTAGTTCCACCCCTTGTTTCTGGAAAACCATAGAAGAAATTGATCAAGTGACCACATCATTTTAAAAGCCATCCATTTTACTCATCCTCCAAAGAAGAGTAAAAGTAAAAAGTAAAATTTGTATGATCAAGGTTTTTTTATTGTAGTGTCTGAACAATTATAGACAAGTTTAAAAAAATATTTCACACAAGTTTTAGTACTTTAGCAGGCTACACAATACGTCTATAGAGTTAGCATATGTCAGCTCTTAACTGCTGGATCATGCTAGTTTTTCAAACTTGTGGGTCTTGGGTGATTTGTGCCAAAGAGCCTGGGTTAAGTTGTACCAATGGCACAACTCACCCCCACAATACTTCCCTTGCCAAAAGCCACAGCAAGAATGCCCAGAATGATGAGAAAGAAAGTAAAAACAAGAATCATGACCAACACACCTGAGAAGAGGAAGCTGGAGAAGGCACACAAAGAAAACAAGATAAAAAGCTGAAAAGAAAAAGAATGAAAGGCAGAAGAAATGGGCTCTGAAAGGCTCAAATCAAACTGTGCACAGTAGCTCAGAAGAAAGAACCATGGGCCTTCCACTTGATGACACCACTGACGATGAAGCAGAAGATGACCTGGAGAACATACACAACAGAGAAAATACAAGGGCTGCTGAAAAAAACTGAAAATGAGAAAGGTGACTGTCTACAGTTGCTCAGAAGAGAGTGACATCTCCATTCCACTTAATGACACCACTGATTATGAGAGTTCAGATGTCCAGAATGATGATGGTGACAAGGATCTGTCTGCTGGTGACTTTGTCATTGTAAGCTTTGCTGGTAAAACCAAATCCTATAACTACGTTGGTTTGGTAGAGAAAGTTAAGGTTGCAGACATCAGCGCAAAGATTCTAAGGCAAAGTTGTAAGAAGTCTGTGGATGGAAAGCCCATCTTTACATTTAAGGAAAATGATGGAGTCATCCCTAGAGGTGATGTGCTCAAGAAACTACCCACACCCCAAAATCTTGGTTGCACAGCCAGAAGGGAGCAGAAGTTTATATTCCCCTGCAGCATTGACAAGTGGGATGTTAAGTAGTAGGCCAGATCCAGACCACCTAGACCTACATACCCACAGGGGATAATCTGGAGAAGTGAGGAGATGGGCATGCCTCATCAGTGTTTGACTTACCTGCCATTTGTTTAATTTAGCTAACATTGGTTTCAGTTTTGAGTTTGTACTATGTTATTAAAGAGAAGTTTTATCCAGTTTTTAAGTGGCCTAAGTCACATAGGATGTTTAGAAATTAGTCTAGTCACTTTATTCTTATATGTTACATAATTGACAGACAGCGTTCTATGTATGTCAACAGGCATCTATTGCCAAAGCCTTTTTGCCTGAAATTATTCACAAATATCATATGTTGTGTATTTAAGTTTTTTGTGTATTCCCCAAAACTACAAAATATGACTAATTCCAATAGTTTAATAGGGTAACAATATCTAAATAAACCATAAATGAGTAATGTTGTATTGAATTTGTCTTGCTTTCATATAACATTACAGTTCATCACATTAAAATGTTATGTTTTACTTCAGAAATCAGTGGCACAATTTAGCCCAACATATTCTCCCCAAAGGCACAACTTACCCTGCACCAGGGCCAAGTTGTGCCACAAGACCACTTTGTATCTTCGAAGAGTATTTACATTTTTTGAAATTGCTAACATCCCTTTGACCAATCTGTAGGCACATTTTCAAAACTCTAAACACAATTAGCACAACGTCCGTCTGTTGTGACCATACCATTAACACAATACATGTTCTTTTCACACGTTTATAAAATGCTTACATGTTCTTTTCACTCAGGCTTACACCATACCAAAATGATGGATCTTTCTTATCTTTTTTACAAATGCTTAAACACAGCATGAAAAATGAAGACAAAATGTTCCAACCCCTAAATATACTAAAATAAACTCTTCTTCTGCAACAAGCAGCTTACAGTAAAATACCTAATAATGTTCTAATAAGCGATAATTGAAAAATAGCTAATTCAAATGTCAATCTGAGACATAGCTAGATGTTAAAGTCTTTTGTTTACATAATAATGAGCATCCAAATGCTAAAGATCACATAGATTAGGGATAACGTCCATCCTGGACAAGGCAGGGAACTCGGAAGTATCTATCATGGACGAGGCAGGGAACTCGGAAGCTTCCATCTTGGACGAGGCAGAAGACTCTGCGTGTTCGGAATTGGCCAGCCCAGACACACAGGAGAGCAGCAGCCACAACTGACAGAGCTGATTCCAAGTACAACTCTTCAGGAACGGAGGCCATCGGACCTGGGACCGTGACGGCTGGAGAGTCTGGCTTGGCGGCCATGACGGATCGAGACTCTGGCTTGTCGGCCATGACGGCTGGAAACTCTGGCTTGGCGGCCATGACGGCTGGAGACTCTGGCTTGGCGGCCATGACGGCTGTAGTCGCTGGCTTGGCGGACATGACGGCTGGAGAAGCTGGCTTGGCGGCAAATTCTAATGAGGTGGCCATCTTGCTAGTGGAGTCTGGATTGGCGGCCATGTTGCGATGGGAGTCTGGATTGGTGGCCATGATGGCTGTAGACGCTGGCTTGGTGGCCATGACGGCTGGAGACGCTGGCTTGGGTGGACATGATGGCTGGAGACGTTGGCTTGGCAACCATGACGGCTAGTGATGCTGGATTGACGGCAGATTCTAATAAAGCGGCCATCTTGCGAGCAGTCTCTGGATTGGCGGCCATCTTGCGAGCGGACTATGGATTGGCGTCCATCTTGCGAGCAGTCTATGGATTGGCGGCCATCTTGCGAGCGGACTCTGGATTGGCGGCCATCTTGCGATCGGGCTCTGGATTGGCCATCTGAGCCTGAGGCCTACTGCCCCCTCCAAAAAAATTTCAGGGGCAGCCTCCTCCTCCACCTCGCCCACAGTGAAGGGGGAGCCGCTCAACGCCAGGGCCAGCTCTACAAAGTCCACCAATCTCCCTTGAGAATCAAACGGGTCAAGCTGTGATTGAACTGGTTCCTTTAAGCTTTTACAGTAAAAAACAATGAGTGACTTATCTGGGTAGTGGGTTTGTGGAACGAGATCCAAAAAGTCCTAGGTATGATTTTCAATGGAGCGGAAGCCCTCCATTGCATAAGGAGCATAAGGAGGCGCATCGCCGGGTGCCAAAACACTGCTGGATCCATAGTGGTCATTCATTCTGTCACGGATAGCAGAGGGAGAATAAGATGCGGATCCATGTGCAGTATATTTAATGAAAACAATACAAGAACAAGTAACAAAGAAAAACCAAAAGACACAGGAACTCTGAAACAACGACTGACAAATGACAACTGAAACACTAGGGATCAGAGCGGAGTGTGCGAAATATAGTCAGAGCGCGGAGTGGGTTTTTATCCAAAGGTCGGCCGATCGCTCTGTCTTCGCTCCGATACCGCTCACACCACAAGTCTAGGGCATGCACAAGTCCACCCAGAATTTGCTGTTGTGTTTGTTTGAAAAAATTATATGTTCTATTTTGACTGATGTTGCTGTTGCTGTGAGTTCTTTATAGGATATTGGCTGCGTGGCGGACGCGTTGCAGAGCGGGTTTGCTGTGTGTTGATTTAGACTCTGACGATGCAGATTTAGGACCCCCCTTCCGAGAAAACACCTGGCGAATGTCCGCTCCCTTGTCAACAAAATGGACGAAATACTCCTACTCACACGGACAAAGAAAAATATTTTTCTCCGCTGCGCTGTGTTTCACAGAAACATGGCTCAATGACACCATACCGGACAGCGCGTTACATCTGCCAGGTTTCCAGCTGTTCAGAGCGGATCACATTGCCGAGTCAACAGGGAAGACGCATGGTGGTGGATTGTTTTTATATAAACGAAGATTGGTGCAGAGATATACAAGGACAAAAGACTCATCACAACCTCTCCATTCAACTGGGCTCATCAACCATTACATCTTCCAGAAAGGCCAGAAACCTGGGAGTGGTGATCGATGATCAGCTTAATTTCACAGATTAAGTTGCCAGCACTGCCCGGTCCTGTAGATTCATCCTCTACAATATTAGGAAAATCAGAACCTTCCTATCAGAGCATGCTATGCAAGTCCTAGTACAGACTCTTGTCCTGTCCAGACTGGACTACTGCAATGCGCTACTGGGTGGACTTCCAGCTTGCACAACCAAACCTCTACAGATGATCCAGAATGCTGCGGCAAGAGTTATCTTTAATGAACCGAAGAGAGCACACGTCACTCCTCTCTTCACTAAGCTACATTGGCTCCCTATAGTCGCTCGCATCAAATTCAAGACTGCTCCAGGCCTAGAAGACCACCACTGGTTCGGCACCCCCTTATCTTCACTCGCTAATGCAGACATATGTACCCGGATTCGCGTGTTATTATTATTGGGGACTTTAACAGAGCAAATCTCTCCCGTGAGCTGCCAAAATAGACGCAGCATATCACATGCCCCACCAGAGATAGCAACATTCAGGATCACTGTTACACCACAATAAGGGATGCATACCACTCTGTTCCCAGAGCAGCTCTGGGTCTCTCTAATCATTGCCTGGTTCATCTTTTTCCGACCTACAGACAGAAGCTTAAATCTGCCAAGCCTGTAGCAAGGACAGCAAAGAGATGGAGCACAGAAACAGAGGGGCCTTACAAGCCTGTTTCGACTGCAAATATTGGAGTGTCTTTGAAGCTACAGCCGCTGATCCGGATGAGTTAACTGACATAGTGACATCCTACATCAGCTTCTGTGAGGACATGTGTATTCCCACCAGGACTCACTTAACGTACAACAATGACAATTCATGGTTTACAATGAAACTGAGACAGCTTCGTCAGGCCAAAGAAGATGCTTACAGAAGTGGGGACAAAGTCTTGTAAATACAGGCCAAAAACACACTGACAAAGGAGATAAGTGCAGCTAAGAGAAGCTACTCTGAAAAGCTGAAGAACCAGTCAACAACCCTGCATCAGTGTGAAAAGGCCTGAAAGACATTACCAACTACAAGCCATCATCCCCTCAGTCTGTGGGTAATCAACGACTGGCTGACGATCTGAACGACTTCAATTGTCGTTTTGAAAAGCAGAGTCTCACCCTCCACACCCGCACACATCCACCTGAAGAGGATGTGTGCCAGCTTTTTTGCAAAAACTAAAGTTCCGAAAAGCGCTAGGTCCAGACAATGTCCCTCCTGCCTGAAAGTCTGTGCAGAGCAGCTGTTGCCCATCTTCACTCATATATTTAACAGATCTTTGGAGCAGTGTGAAGTCCCTTCATGCTTCAAACACTCCACCATCATCCATGTACAGAAGAAACCCAAAATCTCTGGACTTAATGACTACAGGCCTGTTGCTTTAACATCTGTGATCATGAAGTCATTTGAGAGACTTGTACTGCCCTCCTGAAGGACATCACCAACTGGAGATCCCCTCCAGTTTGCATCCAGCACATGTATCATCAGCACCGGAGCTCTCAAGGATGTGTTCTTTTTCCACTGCTATTTTAACTCTACACAAACGAATACACATCTACAGACCCTTCTTTCAAACTCCTTTGCTGAGTTTGGCCTTATTCAAGACGTTGATGAATCTGCTTACAGAAAGGAGTTTGCTCAGCTGGCTGCCTGGTGCAGTCAAAAAATCCTAGAGCTGAATGCATTCAAGACAGTGGAGATAAAAGTTGATTTCAGAAGGAACGCTCCATCACTCCTCCCCTCATTATCCTGGATACTGTGGAGTCATTCAGGTTCCTGGGCTCCATCATCTCTCAGGACCTGAAGTGGGAGTCCCAAATAGACTCCATTGTAAAGAAGGCCCAGCAGAGGTTATACTTCCTCCGTCAATTGAGGCAGTTCAACCCACCACAGGAGCTACAGTTCTACTCAGCGGTCATCGAATCTGTTCTGTGCACTTCAATAACTGTTTGGTATGGCTCGGCCACCAAATCAGACCTACGAAGACTACAACGGACAGTTCATAGAGCTGAGAAGATTATTGGTTCCCCTTTGCCCATACATCAGGACCTGTACGATTCCAGAGTGAAAAACAGGGCAAGAAAAATCATCATTGACTCCGCACACAAACTTTTTGAACTGTTGCCCTCTGGCCGGCGCTTCAGAGCCCCAAACACCAGGACTTCCGGACTTCCGAAGCAGCTTCTTCCCCCAGGCAATCTCCCTCCTAAACAGATAACTGCTCCTTAAGAGCAATATTCCACTGGGGGACTAAAGTATGTCTGCACCCATTGCCAACAAAACAGCTTTATAGCTTTATATCCACCATTTATATAACATTCCTCACCGAAAAATAAAAACATTGTAAATGTGCAACAGTTTAATCATGAACAACTTGAAACATGTTTAAGAAAAAAAACATATTTCAATATTCAACTTGAATAATGGCGCTATCATCTGGACGAGAGGCGAAATACAGATAATATTCTCTGAGGCACGTGCATTGAGAATCGATTAAGGTATTTGTCCAGCACAAAATGTGACTTGTTTTTATTTAGTTAGTTTTTATTGTTTGTTTGTTTAAAGCGGATGTAACACACACAGTTTCACTCTCATATTAATCTTGAGTACCTATAGAGTATTACTGCATACTTTTTATCTTCAAAGAGTATTTAGTTTGACCAAATTTATAAAAGACAGAAACATTATTTCCGAAAACAGGCGAGCCCCTGGAGGCGTGCAGGGGGCATAACTGTTTGCATAACTGTTAATTCACTTTAAGATTGTGTTGTTTACATAATGCACGTATGTGACGATTGCCAACAAAACACAGACATTTTCTATTACCATGTGCGGTTCATGTCCGGCACCTTTTAGCGCTGGGACTGCTCCATCTATCAGTTTCAAACAATCTGCAAAAACCAAAATGCAGCGAACAAAGAAACACAGATGAACTTCTGTGAGCACATTGATAGACGTGATCTTTCTCTCGCTCCAGCTGGTTGACGGGTGGGTGTGCTCTTGGGGGAGTGTATCAAGCACAGAAATACTACGTCATATGTCAAATTTTTTTACAAGTTCCCCATGAGAAGCCAGCATGTAATGTTAAGCAATGTTAACATTGTAAAGAAGTCAGAATGACTTGAAACAGTGTTGAACCCACCTTTAAATTTCTTAAAGCGGCCCTGACACACAGGGTTTCTGCCAATCTTATATTAATCTTGAGTATCTATAGAGTAGTATATATACATACTTCGTATCTTCAAAGAGTATTCAGTTTGATCTCATTTTTAAAAGATAGACACAGCTTTACGATTGATTCCGAAAACATACGGCGCGTGCAGGAGGGAGGGGTAGGCTCAACCAACGCACGTGCACACCCAGTGTCAACAAAACACAGACATTAGTTTCACTCACCGCACCGCATGCGGTTCATGTCCGGCATCGTTTAGCGCTGTGAAGGCTCCATATATCAGTTTCAAACGATCTCCAAATCCAGCGTTATATCCACCGTTTATATAACATTAATCACCCAAATGAAGTGAACAAACAAACACCTGAACTTTGCGAACGTATGCTCTCTCTCTCTCCTGCTCACAAGGGAAAGTGATGGACTCTACTGTCCTGCGTGGTCAAAAATTGGAAAGAGGCAACTCTAATAAATGTTGAAGTTTATTAATCAGAATCAGCGCGCTGGGTTGTCTCGACACAGTGTCTTACAAAGAACCAACCTAGCGGAATGATTTTACAACATATTTATAGTGTGTGGTGTCGTGTATTTTCTTCTTTTCTTGCAGAGCTCCGCCTCGTCTTTCCTCCAATCAGCTTCATTCTCCTTTGTCTGCAACACATCACATCACATGACACGACACCCCTATACCCAAATTCTGCATAGCTAAGTACTCAGATAATGATATGTGTGTGCATGCACTTCTTTGTTCCACCTTTGGTCTTTGACCCTTTAATTTATTGTCTGCACTCACATTCCTAGAGGCACCAATCAGCATTATCTGCTGCTTCCCCCAATCTTTGTACACAAGACTACACACACACACATATACATACCACATCCTGTAGCAAACACATTCCAATCAGCCCTTAACTCCTCAGAGTTTTCTGCCTAAACATTTTCATTAAAACACACACATATTATGTTCATCAAAACTGTAATAAAGAATAAACATTTAAACGTAATAAAACTTATTAAAAAACTCCTTCAAAAGTGACGTCTGCGCATGCTCCTTCACCTGCTCTCCTTGCTGCCACGTGGGCGTTCCGCGTGCTTTTCCAGAAGAATTGTCCAATAAGGGATTACGAAAAAATTGTTACGAAACAGTTTTATATATTAAAAAAAACTTTCTGAAACCTGTACGGTCGCTGGGGGAGTGTATTGAGCACAGAAATACTACGTAATACGCCCAACTCGTTTTTTGACAAGTTGACCATGTTAAGCATGAGACGACAGCACGTTTAACATTGTGAAGAAGTCCAAATGCATGAGACAACGTTGCAAGGCCGCTTTAAATTACTAAAGCAAATTAATAATAGTACAAAAAAAAGTAAATGACAGAACATACATAATAAAATAAAGAATAATTTATTATTATTAAAACATATTGTTTTGGCAACCTATTGGTTCTAAAAAGGATGTATGGTTGTTTCTGGATTGCTGTATGAAAGTTTCTCCTCATTCCTCATTTAGGTGGAGCAAAAATGTTGTGTTTAAAAGGTACATGGCCTAAATGCTTGGTGGTTGTCACTGTCTTTGTCTTTCTCAGTACGGATTCGTCATGTGCCATTGTGCTTTCACACATACTACGTTTGTTTGAAGCGCGCTTGCGGTCAGCATCTTCTGTGTGATTCAGTAAACAATGGGTAAGTAATTTCCCAATATTTGGATGATTCCTCACAACTTAAGTTTTTAAAAAGGGTTTATAAAACATTTTATGTTTAGTGCGAGTGGATGATAGAAAAAAAAGCCATAAACCTTTTCAGGACTAAACACAATAGCTGAAAAGAACGTACTATTTAAATTCTTTTTATCTGTGTAGTTTTCATGTTCGGACGGTACTTCAAAACACTTGATGCTTACGTGAAATTATAGCCCTGCCTATTAAAATAGTTTCAAAATAACTCAACATCCATTCCAGTGGCCGATGAAACTGCCTCCCATGCCTTTTCTTTAGCATTCAGGTCTTTATGAAAAAGTCCTGGGGGTCATAAATCACAATGTATTTATCTACCTCAATAATTAGCCTAGTGTCATCCATTGCGCTTCCGTCTTGTACTTTCTGGACAACCTGCTTGTCACGTGATTGTCACAATTTGCATAGGAGCACCTTCCCCACGCAATAAACACTTTAGAATATTTGTATTACACAACATTTTAATTGGATTCATTGTTTTTACAACTCCTGGTAAGTGTTTTGCTTTTATTGCTTGATTAAACAAATGTCATAAATAAAATAGGGTAGTTAACTTTATTTATATGCATTTATGTAGGCCTGTGCAGTTAATCAAAAATGAACCCCATGGACTCCCATAGTATTTATTTACCCTACTATGGCAGTAAATCAGGGATGAAATATGTTTGGTTACTGACATTCTTCCATATATCTTCCTTTGAAAGTGATCTATTTGTCAGATATGGTAAATGACAGATATTTGTCATATACCTTGCTGAATTAAACGTTTTCAACCTAGTCAGACCTGTCTGTTATTAGGTGTGATTGATTTTTCTATGAGTTATCGATTCTACATTAATTCCTGTTCCTTAAAGGGGTGATTTCATGAAAAACAGACTTTTTCCATGTTTAAATGCTAAAACCGGGTCTCTTGTGCATCTGCCAACTCAGAAAAATGACAAATCATTAACTTTTTTTATGTGAGCCTATCTCTGCAAGCCTTGGAGAAAACGAGCGCTTCAGAAATTGCTTTCTTAATGACGTAAGCAGCCGTTCTTATTATAATATTTCCGCCCCTTGTTCTAAACGTGTCCACCCATTGCGCTGCCGGCATTTTTGTTTTTGCATGTGTGAAGTTCCAACACCATGGCAAAAGTAGCAAAGCTTACGAACTGTTCTGTTGTTGGCTGCACAGACCAACACAGAACAATGTTCCCAGCCTCACAGGAGACAAGAGAGCAATAGATTTATTTAGTTTTCAATGGAAATCATCCACATTGAACGAGGCAAAGCTGCAAATAAAGACATTGTAAGTACCGGTATTTTTTTTAGTAAGACCCCAGGGACCTGTGGCAACTTGTGTATGGTTTGTAAACATGCAACGCGGTTCTCTCTCCCGAAAGCGGTCGTGACCGCACCAACAGGGACCGGAGGGGCTTCGCGAATGGCCCAGGGGGGAAAAAGGAGTGCTTATCGAAAACAATGTATTTGGTGTTCAAAGACGAGACCTTGTTTCTCGTTCGCATTATGTGACCCTACTTTATTGTTTTGTCGCTGGAAGCACAGGCTCACATCCCTGTCTGCATTTTCTGCTGAAAAGGGGGCGGAGACTAGCAGCTCACTTGCACTTTAAGAGACACACACCAGAACAGCGCGTTTCTCCTCACATGCAAAAGTGGGCATTTAGCGCATGGTATATTAAAATATCTGTGGTGTTTTTTGAGCTGAAACTTGACAGACACATTATGTGGAACAGCGGAGAACATTTAACATTTTAAAAAATGCTTATTATGAATGTTAGAAAAACATGTAAATTGCGGAGATAATAAAAACTATTTTATTATTTTTGAACATATGTTTATTAGAGATATGTGAGACTAGTTTACTAAATTGTACAGCTGATGCTAGTCAAAATTGAAAATAATAGTTAATATTATTAAAATCTGTTAATATTGATTCCCATAAATGTGTGTGTCTTTCAGACTTTCGGCGTCACATAGAGGGGAAAAAACATTTAAAAATTGCAGCTGCTACAGATTCAACCCCTAAAATGAATGCATTCTTCCTAAAATCACAAGATTTGAGGCCAATTCGGGCAGAAACCCTTTTCACTACATTCATTGTAGAACAAAACTTGCCGTTAGCTGCTGCAGACCATGCCGGACCACTCTTTAGGAAGATGTTTCCTGATAGTGAGATAGCCAAACAGTATGGCTGTGCGAGAACCAAGACAGCATCCATAGTAAAAGTCCTGGCCAGGAATGATGATGAGTGCATTACAGAAGCAATGAATCAGTCTCCATACAGCCTTGCTACAGATGGAAGCATAGATATGGAGGACATAAAATGTACCCTATTGTTGTTAGGTTGATTTTTGATCCCAGTCTTGGGGAGGGTAGTTGTAATGTTGCTCAAGATTTGTGAATCAAGAGAGTCTACTGGGAAAGCAATACTTGAATTACTTGATGGTGAACTGAAGAAGAGAGAAATAGCATGGTCAAATTGTGTCAGCTTTGCATCTGACAATGCTGCAGTCATGCAAGGTTTGGGGAAAGGTGTAGCAGCATTTTTGAAGGCACAGCATCCACACATCTACCTGGTTGGTTGAGCCTGCCACCTGATACATCTAGCTGCAGAGAGGGCATCTAGGCAACTTAGTGTGAATATCGAAGACTTTGTCACAATTTGTCACTATCTGGACAAAAGCAGCATGAGAAAGTCATGTCTACAGTACATGACATACAGATCATGTGCGATGCAGAGGTAAGAAAGATCCTCAAGCTGTCCTCCAAAAGATGGCTGTCTTTGGGGGGGTGTGGCCTGTCTACTGCAACAGTGGGATCCTCTTACTGTTTTCTTTAAAAAAGAAGTGGATGCAGAAAAGAAATAGAAGATCGAGCCCTCCAAGTCACCAAAGCCTCTGTCTGGTCCCAGACATCAGTCTAAAGCTTCACCTTCTACCAGCATATCAGCTACAAAGCTACCCTCAGCCTTAAAGCTGGCCCAAACAAAGCTGCTACCATCAGCCTTAAAGCTGGCCCAACCAAAGCTGCCACCATCAGACTCAAAGCTGCTACCATCAGACTAAAAGCTGCATTCACCTCTGTATGATTCTACCCAGAAGCCCGAAGTGATCCCACTTACCATTCTACCAGAAGATAAAGCTCCTACTGCAGAGTTCAACTTAAACAGATTCCTCTTCATGCAAAATAAAATTGGAATGGCAGCTGCAGAAGAAAAAATGTAACCTGAAAGAACCAAGAAAGAAGAGAAAAGGGATCTAACAAAACCAGAGAAGATACTTCAGTTTCTTACTGACCCCAAATCACAGGTATACTTACTCTTTTTTAATAGAGCCATACATATTTTTGACACTGGCAACCAAACACTCCAAAAAGAAGAGCCATGCATACAAATCTGTGATAAACTCACTTTGTCTACCACCGCTGGGGAAGCAGCACTAACACACCTACATTCACACCCACAGCTACATACCGCATTCATTAACCACTACCCTCCTTTTTCCTGTTAGCGCTGTCGGGGGATGTGGGTGCACACGCAACACCGATGGCACATGGACACATTTTTTTCATCTCTCGTCTTTCCCACTTTCCATAACTGTTTCCATACATTTTCATACATACCTGCACGTTGTTTCGTCTTATGTTTGTTAGTTCAAGTGTGTCAATTGTCTTGCAGTACGATCGGCCGACTCGAACAAACCGCCGTCAACAAATGATGGCACTTCCGGGTCGCGCCGATCCAACGTGGCCGGGAGTGGGCGATACCATTGTGTTTTAGTGTCTGGGTGTTTTGGTAGATATTTGTGTATGAAGTTGATAGATTTAATGTATTAGGTGAAGAATGACATGTTTGTTAATTGTTGCATGGGGTGTATATGGTGTCATTATTTAAGATGGGGGATACTAGTAACTGCGGTACTAGTATCAGAGAAATGCAAACTTACCTGTATAATGGTATGGCCCCGAAAAGGGGCGGGGTTTGGCCTTTAAAAGCCCAGGGAAAAACCCAAATCGAGGCTTGTTCGGGTTAATCAAGTCGACGCAAGAGTGCTACTGTGGTGCCTCACGCAATCCTAAAAACCTTTTATAGAGAGAGTGAATTTTCTGTTTTCTTTGATACTCATCGGTGAAGGATTAATTTGCTACTTTTGTTGTTCTTTTCTTTTATTATTTCATTTGATACTTTGGATTTTATTGGTAACGGGACACTGTAAATGTCCACCTTCACTGTGGATTACTTTTGTGGCACTGTAAATAAACACCATCTTGCACAGAAGTGTTTCTGCGAGTGTGCCATCATCTTTTTACATCTCTTTGGATTCACAATTCCTCCCGAAAACGAGCTGGTGGGCTCGTTTTCATCACATTTGGTGGCAGCGGTGGGATGGCAACTCGCAGAACAGCGCCAAAGGGTCGGAAACCCCGGACAGGGTTACGGTCCCAGATGAAGGTGGTGTCAGGTGAAGAGGAGGCCTGGAATTCGGTGGAGACTTCGGAGGGTGAGGAGGAAGCCGTGGGAGTCCCACACAAGCCAATTCCAGTTTCTAAGCCTGAGGAGTCAGGTAAGGGGGAAATGATTTCCCTCATGCGTCGATTTCTCGACTCTCAAGAGGAGAGAGAGGAGCGATATATGCTGGGAGCTTCGAGGGCTTCGTGAGTCCATTGTGCAGTCGACTCGTCCTGCTGAGATCTCGATGGATGGTGGAAGTATCCGCATGGAATTACCGACACCAGCACCAGGGGTATCCACTCGACGCAGACCAAGCTCCATCGTAGACTCCCCGAGTGTCACACCAGCGAGAGAGACAACGCATTGGGCTGGACCAAAGTTACCGAGCTTCCTACCAGGGGAAGATCGAGAACTATCTTCGGCGGTTCGAGCGTCTGGCAAAGACCTGGAAGTGGCCGGAGGAAGAATGGAGCTATCGTTTGGTGCCGTTGTTAACCGGGCAAGCACTGGAGGCGTATCTGGCTATGGATGAACAGCAGGCAGAGAGCTACGCGCACCTGAAGACAGCACTGCTGGAGAAATTCAACATCTCTCCAGAAACATATCGGCAGCGCTTCAGGATATCGACCGTTCCAGCTGGAGAATCACCAACGGAGACTTATTCGGCTGACGAATCTCTACAAGCGATGGGTACGACCAGAGGAACGTTCTAAAGAGGAGATTGGTGAAACTATTGTCCTGGAACAGTTTCTTCGAGTGATACCCTACGACGCACGCACCTGGGTAAGAGAGCACGAGCCGACGTCCGGACTGGCTGCATCGAAGTTGGCACAGCAGTATCTGAATGTACACCATGGAGATCTCCGTACTCAACCATATAAAGGTACTGTACGCGGTGTTTCCCAACTCTGGGTTCGAAAAAAGGCGAGTTGAACGGTCTGAAAATGTACCAAATCCTAGGTCAACACCCAAGGATTGGCTCTGTTTTTACTGCCAGCAGCCAGGACACAAGGCAGCTGTGTGTCCTGTTCGCAAAGCAAAGCTCACTGGGTTTTGTTATGTGCCTAGAGAGGAGGACTGATTTTGACTCTGTAGGGGAAGGGTTCAACACATATGTGTGAACGGACATGCTCTGAGGGCATTGTTGGACACTGGCAGTTCTCTGTCAATGATGAAATCTTGCTGGGTGAATAATGTAAACTATGTGAACACTACCTCTGTGCAGTGTGTGCATGGGGATGTAAAGAGATATCCCCGAGCGGAAGTGATGGTAGAGGTAGCTGAACAAATGTTTTTGTTAAATGTTGCCATAGTGGACAATTTACCGGCAGACATGATTCTGGGAAGAGATTTTCCAGTATTATATGAACTTTTGCAACCCGCCAGTGGAGATTCTAAAAATACTGTCATGAATACCAATGTCGATGTGTCATGTCCTGCATTTACCAGAGCTCAAGCCAGGGCAGGTCTGCAGCCGCTGCCAGACTTAAGCGATAGTCTGCTGCAGGGCGGGACTAAAAGCCCTAGGAAATCACGTAGACAACGACGGCTAGAGAAGTACCTGGGTACCAGCCTCTGAAACCTCGGTGGAGGGATTGGAAGTGGATGGCTGGAAAGTCCCAGGGAACATAGCCCAATTACAAAGAGAGGATGAAACCTTAAAGAACCTAATTGATAAAGCTGAGTGTGACGATCGGACAGAGGGAGGCAAAGAACAATGTGTAATGTTGAATGGTGTGTTATATATGCAAAGCAATGATGTGACGCGTTTAGTTGTACCCTTATGTTGTCGTCCTCTTGTCTTGCACCTGGCACACACTGTTCCATGGGCTGGCCACCTGGGTCAGCAGAAAACATACACACGCATTAGTTCAAGGTTTTATTGGCCCACACTATACACTGATGTTAAAACACAATGTAACACATGTGCCATCTGTCAAAAGACGAGTGCTGCTGTGTCCCAGCTCCCCTACAACCTCTCCCTGTGATCTCAACACCTTTTAGGCGGATCGCTATGGATATTGTGGGACCACTGGAGAGAAGTAGTGCTGGACATCGCTTTATCCTTGTGATCAGCGACTACGCCACAAGGTATCCTGAGGCAATTCCACTGCGATCAATTACCACACCCAAGATCATCCAGGCACTAATCCAACTCTTCTCTCGATTCGGAATACCTGGGGAGATTCTAACAGACCAAGGAACGAACTTCACGTCACGACTGATGGGGCAGCTGAACACCCAACTGGGAATCAAAGCGGTACGGACAACTCCATATCATCCACAGACAGATGGATTGGTGGAGAGGTTCAATCAAACGCTTAAGAACATGCTGCGGAAGTTCGTTGCAGACACGGGAAAAGACTGGGACAAGTGGCTGCCGTTTGTGTTGTTCGCCTATAGAGAGGTACCTCAAGCATCGACAGGCTTCTCACCCTTTGAACTCCCTGGATGGCAGGTACAAGGACCCTTGGACCTGTTAAAGGAAAGCTGGGAGAAACCTGATCCAAGAAGGAGAAGGGGATAGTACAGTACGTACTGGAGATGAGAGATCGGCTGGAGCAGTACAGAGAACAGGCTAAAGAGAATTTAATGGAAAAGCAACAAGCACAGAAAAGGTGGTATGACCAACATGCCAGGCTACGACAGTTTAAGCCTGGGCAGAAAGTGTTACTACTTTACCAACGTCAACACAAGCTTTTAACCAAGTGGCAAGGACCATATACTGTGGCTCGCAAGATGGGGCCAGTGACTTATGAAGTCCATCATCCTGACAAGGGCAAGACCAGGCAAACCTACCATGTGAACTTACTGAAGGAATGGAAGGAGCCGCCCGGTATGGGACCAGAGACATCACTATTGGTGAGGAAGGTGGAAGAGGACGAGGATTCAGAGGATGTGAAGAGACAGCCATCGGTAGTGAACCTAACACACCTAGAGAATCCCAAGAGGGAAGGGCTGCAGCACCTCTTGAATCAGATTCCCACTCTATTCTGTCAGAGACCTGGACGGACTGAGCTGATCCACCATACTATTCACCTGTCCGACCCAACACCATCACGTCAACGTCCCTACCGAGTGCCAGAGAGGCTGGGAGAACCCTTAAGGGAAGAAATAAAAGTTATGAAGGAGCTGGGAGTGATCGAACCTTCGATGAGTGAATGGAGCAGTCCAATGGTAATCGTCCCCAAGAAAGACGGATCCCTACGTGTCTGCATCGACTTCCGCAAGCTCAACGCCCAGTCAAAATTTGATGCGTATCCGATGCCAAGGATAGATGATCTGCTGGAAAATATTGGAAGATCCCGTTTATCACTACGCTAGATCTGTGTAAGGGATACTGGCAGGTACCCCTCAACCCTGAGTCCAGACCGTACACAGCATTCCGAACACCATTAGGTTTGTACCAATTCACAGTCCTTCCGTTTGGTCTGCATGGAGCACCGGCCACCTTTCAGAGACTGATGGACCGTGTCCTCCAAGGCTGTGAAGACTGCTCTGCGGCTTACCTGGATGATGTAGTGATATACAGCAACTCTTGGCCAGAGCATCTAAAACACCTCCAAGAGATCCTAAAGAGGATAGAAAAGGCAGGATTAACACTTAACGTTTCCAAATGCGAGTGGGCAAGACAAGAGACCAATTATCTGGGGTATCATCTGGGCAATGGACAGTTGAGGCCGCAGATTGATAAGGTGGAGGCAATAAGAAGAAGCCCACAGCCAAAGACCAAGAAGGACATGAGATCGTTCTTGGGACTGGTGGGTTGGTACCGGAGGTTCGTACCAAACTTCGCCTCCATCGCAGCTCCCCTGACAAACCTCTTGTCCAAGACCGTAACAAACCCGATTCCCTGGACCGATGACTGCGAGACAGCCTTCACAGCACTGAAGGAGAGGATGTGTTCCAGTCCGGTCCTACAGAGTCCAGACTTCGCAGCTAGATTCCTGGTGCAGGTGGACGCATCCGCATTAGGAATAGGAGCGGTTCTGGCTCAAGGAAACCCAGGAGAGGAGAGACCGGTTGTCTATCTCAGCCGAAAGCTGTTGCCTAGGGAGACAAGATATTCAGCAATTGAGAAGGAAGGACTGGCCATTAAGTGGTCATTGGACAGTTTGAGGTATTACCTACTAGGTAGGGAGTTTGACTTGGAGACAGATCATCGAGCCCTGACCTGGATTCAGTCCATGAGGGACCACAATGCCAGAGTCACGCGGTGGTACCTTGCCCTCCAGCCATACCGGTTCCAGATTAAGCATCGTCCAGGGAGGCTCAACGTGGTAGCCGACTACCTGTCCAGGTTCCCGGCCAGTATGCGGCTTGGAGAAGGGGAAGGTGATGTGATAAACTCACTTTGTCTACCACCGCTGGGGAAGCAGCACTAACACACTACATTCACACCCAGCTACATACCGCATTCATTAACCACTACCCTCCTTTTTCCTGTTAGCGCTGTCGGGGGATGTGGGTGCACACGCAACACCGATGGCACATGGACATTTTTTTCATCTCTCGTCTTTCCCACTTTCCATAACTGTTTCCATACATTTTCATACATACCTGCACGTTGTTTCGTCTTATGTTTGTTAGTTCAAGTGTGTCAATTGTCTTGCAGTACGATCGGCCGACTCGAACAAACCGCCGTCAACAAATGATGGCACTTCCGGGTCGCGCCGATCCAACGTGGCCGGGAGTGGGCGATACCATTGTGTTTTAGTGTCTGGGTGTTTTGGTAGATATTTGTGTATGAAGTTGATAGATTTAATGTATTAGGTGAAGAATGACATGTTTGTTAATTGTTATGCATATGGGGTGTATATGGTGTCATTATTTAAGATGGGGGATACTAGTAACTGCGGTACTAGTATCAGAGAAATGCAAACTTACCTGTATAATGGTATGGCCCCGAAAAGGGGCGGGGTTTGGCCTTTAAAGCCCAGGGAAAAACCCAAATCGAGGCTTGTTCGGGTTAATCAAGTCGACGCAAGAGTGCTACTGTGGTGCCTCACGCAATCCCTAAAAACCTTTTATAGAGAGAGTGAATTTTCTGTTTTCTTTGATACTCGTCGGTGAAGGATTAATTTGCTACTTTTGTTGTTCTTTTCTCTTTTATTATTTCATTTGATACTTTGGATTTTATTGGTAACCGGGACACTGTAAATGTCCACCTTCACTGTGGATTACTTTTGTGGCACTGTAAATAAACACCATCTTGCACAGAAGTGTTTCTGCGAGTGTGCCATCATCTTTTTACATCTCTTTGGATTCACAATTCCTCCCGAAAACGAGCTGGTGGGCTCGTTTTCATCACAAAATCTTACTTCCAAGTTTGAAGCTGCAACTGGAGAAGGTACTGCTTTCATTTTGTAAGCCTAAGCATGTGATGACTATGATGAGTGAAATTAGTAGAGGTATGAAGCCAACAGTGGCGGCTGCTGATCTTTTAAAGAGGGGAAGCTCATTTTCGGCCTAAATCATACAAATTGTCCATTTATTTATATGTAAATTCTGCCCTACGTTCCTTTTCAAGAAAATGCTCTGTAACCCTGTCGTACCAACTAGGCGTCTTTTCCAGTGACTTGACCAGTGTCCTCTCAATGGCCAGCAGAGCAAGGCTGCTTAAACGGCCTTGGCCCATTGTGTTACGGGTGTAGGACTTGAGCCGCTTAAAGAAATCGCGACTGGAAGCCAATCATCACAAGGGACAATCAGCTACCTGATGAGGAACTGTCAATTGGCCTTGACATTTACATTTATGCATTTGGCAGACGCTTTTATCCAAAACGACTTACATTGCATTATCCTATACATAGTTATGTGCAATCCCCTGGGATCGAACCCACAACCTTGCGTTGTTAACGCAATATTCTTACCACTGAGCTACAGGAAAGCTCAATGGCACCATGACACTCAAACCTTTATTAAAGCCAAGGCAACCTCAATCTAAAGCAATTACTCAGGGATGTTAGGAGGTTATTTTCATCTGCAGCTGAATACATGGTTTCCAAATATTCATTTGGGGATGAACTGCTTAGGCATGCTGTTGTGGCAGACATATCAAAAAGGCAATCTGTGAAATTCTCTTCTCTCAGATTCTTTATCTGCCGCTTTCCTTCTATTCTGCTTGATGAAATCACTGTTGATCAAGTGGAAGATGAGTTCCAGATGTATCAAACCACCAGCTTTGATGATAGCATTGTCAGCAAATGTATTGATGAGGCCTGGCGAGACATTGGTCTGTTGAAAAGAGGAGGCAAGAGGTCTTCTCTAATCTCTCAGTAGTAATGCTTGGGATATTGGTTGTGTTCCATAGCAATGCTGATTGTGAATGGGTTTTTAGTCTTGTCACAAAAAACAAGACCCAGTAATGAGCACTGAAATGATAATTGCATTGGTGACAAAAGGTGAGCATGGCTGGAATGGGGACTAACTGCCACATGAAAAACTTTACTGATGATCTGCTCAGAAAAGCCAAATCAGCGACCTATGAAACAAAGCAGTCAGGAGCAAGTGTCACTGCAAGTAAATGTGTTTGATACACATGAAGGGTATCTCACTGAAGATCATTTACACACACACAACATATACACAAATGTTTCCTAAATTTATATACATGTGTTCAATAAGAAAAGTTATTTTCAAAATTGTGACTGCAATGCTTTTTTCACAATATATTTTATGTTAAAAACCTATGTTCTTCTCTCCGGTTCACGATCACAGGTCTCAAATGCTGACAGGTACGGGTCATATATAATTATACACCAAACGACTATAGGTAAAGCCTTGCCATCACATCTGGGAAATAAGTCAGTAAATTTGAGTAAAATCACAGGCTTCACTTATCCCGTGCGAATGCGCCACATGAAATACAGATATGGGGAGGTTATTTCTAAAACACACAAGGTCCCCAGATAATACTAATCCTGTGCGAATAAAGCTAATGTGTAACCTAACATTACGTGTCTAACCAAATTCACAGAAGGCTCCAACTAAGTTTGCTACGCAAACTGCAATCCAATCATAGCAGTGGGCGTTTACATCCAAGTTTGAGAACTGGCAGGGTTGAGATGAGATGTGACCACAGGTTTAACCCTGGATACATGGAATACAGGGTGAACTCGACCAAGAGCAGGGGGGAGCTTGAGCCGCACGGCCACTGGATTAACCACCTTGGCGATGCGGAATGGACCAATGAACCTGGGAACCAGCTTGCGAGAGGGCACCCGGAGAGGCAGGTCATTGGTGGAAAGCCATACCCGTTGACTGCACACGTAGGTTCGGGCCAAAACCCCTCTGACTCTCGTCCAGGTGCGACGGCAACACCGGTCAAATGCCAAAAGTTCCTGGGAGGGAAACAGAGGGGGTTGGTAACCAAGAGAACACTCAAATGGAGACATACCTGAGGACGAGGTGGTGAGGGAGTTATTGGCATACTCCACCCAGGAGAGCTGTTGGCTCCAGGAGATGGGGTTGTTGGATGTCAGACAGCGGAGTCTCTGTCAAAGATCCTTGTTGGCTCGCTCGCATTGTCCATTGGTCTGGGGGTGAAAACCTGAAGACAGACTTAGGCCCTGATCTGTCTACAGAATTCCTTCCAAAACCGGGAGGTGAACTGAGGACCCCTATCGGACACGACGTCAACCGGAAAGCCATGAAGACGGAAGACGTGGTCCACCATCAGTTGAGACATCTCCCAGGCGGAAGGGAGCTTAGGAGAGGGATGAAATGGGCCGCTTTGGAGAAACGTGTTTAAACGGGATCGGTACAAACAGCCTGCCCGCTGGACACCTTTCTGGTACTTGTAACCCACGACCGGCCTCCGTCACTCGCTGCTAGATGTCCCAGGTAAGAGCCCCGACTACATCTCCCTGGGGAGAAAGGCGTCGACTGAGGATTCTCCCCCAGGAGGCTCGAACAGGTGAGAGAGCGCGTCAGGCTTGAAATTCTTAGATCCGGGCCAGTACGATAGGGTAAAGTTAAATCTGCCGAAGAAAAGCGCCCAGCGGGCCTGGCGCGAGCTTAACCTCTTGGCTGAACGGACATATTCCAGGTTTTTATGATCCGTCCAGACCAAGAACGGCTGCATCGACCCCTCCAACCAGTGGCGCCACTCCCCCAAGGCTAGACGAATCGCCAGCAGCTCTCTGTTACCGATATCGTAATTTCGTTCATAAGGGCTGAATCTTTCATCATGACTGGCACGCTGGGACAAAACTGCGCCTACCCCGTCATCGGAAGCATCGACCTCGACAATAAATTGCCGTTCGGGATCTGGAAAACAAAGCACAGGTGCAGAGACAAATCGGGACTTGAGTTTATCAAAGGCTTATCATCTGCTTTTAACGGACAGTGTGCCACCATGTGGTCCGCCTTACCACAGTAGAAGCACAGGCCGTGAAGGAAACGTTGTTGGTGTAGCGACCAAGTTGCATGTGCTCTGCCTCTGGTGGTGAGTTACGGGCAGTACTGGAAGAACTTGCGTCTCAAATGACGTCTTGACTGGCGTCCCGTTGTCGCCAAGAGGATAGAGAGGGACGTCGGCGACAAAACCTTTCCATTTTACATCCATGTCGACGGGTGCCGCTAACTCACTTTTTACACGATGGGTCGACGGGTGCCGCTAACTCACTAACACACGATCATTCTGTTTGAATATTTACATCCTACCTAAAGGACAACCTACCTGTAGGAGCCATTTGTATGTTTGTAATTTGTATGTAGACATTTTAAGCTTTCTTTAGACATATGTTTTCATGTTTTGTGATATTTGCTTAGTTTTGGGTCAGTTTAGTGACGCGTTTCAGAAATATGGGAGCGGAGTGGGACAGAGACGGCTGATAACGGGTCCTGTTAATTTTCTTTGTATTACAAAATCACAACGTTTTGTTGTTATTGTGAGTGTACGCACGTAAAAGTAGACCACTTATGGTTTCTAATATTGTCTTACATATATGTGTACGCCCAAAAAATGCAGTATTTTAAGTCTCTTTTGCTGTATTAAAGAAAAAGTGAGATAGCGGCACCCGTCGACATGGATGTAAAATGGAAAGGTTTCGGTTACTAGATTCCACTGTATAAATGCAATATATATTTACCTGTTGTATTAGCATAGTTGTAGTACATATACCATGGTTAAACTATGGCTACTGTAGTGGGTCGTATAACTAAACATTTTAATGCACATATGAGGAGTTAATAATCTGTTGTTTTTCCTGTTTTGGCAACAGGTGTTGTGCTCTGGAAGAAATTCAATGAAACATCGAAGGCTCAACTCACACGATTATTCTGTTTGAACATTTACATCATGACTAAAGGACAACCTACCTGTAGGAGCCATTTGTATGTTTGTAATTTTTGTTACTGACACTAGGGGGTGCTAAAAATATTTTGGGTGTATTTGGGTAACATGATTGATAGCAGTTGCAGGCGATATGAGGTCAAAAAAATGTTTGGACCGTGTGCTGTATTGCCGTATGCTATTCCAGCGTTATCTCAAATAAATTGTTTGTTTTTATATGTACAAAGAAATCAAGAATTGGACTATTTAATTTCATTACGTTTATTGTTTTCAATGTTGTGCCAAACAAACAAATAAATGGATTGGTATATTTAACCTTATTTGAGCGTATGGACAATCTCTTTATAAGCAGTAAACGGCAAACGTTTCACAAACAAGATGGTGACAGTTTGTTGTGCTCTTTGTAATATTTGGCCATCCGTGGTCCCCACAGAATAGACAGACAGTAGTTGCTTACCACAATGTAAAATGGATAAATGTTCCATTTTACAGTAATAATTTATAAATAATTTTTATGACTAATATGACTTTTTTATGTTTTGATTCCTTTGATTTGTTGAAATACTCCTGTAAAATCTGAACCACAATTGAGAACCAATTTTTATATGTACAGTTATTTTCTATGCAATCTATGGTATTCTAATATGCATGATTCAGTGTTGTCAGATGAATTTGTACACAAATATATAACCATAAGGAAATGTTGACATGTGGAGCTTATTTTTTATTTTATTTTTTTGTATCATCAAACAAGATGCGCTGTAATAAAAGTTGTTGAGGTGTCAACACCACAAAATCACAGTATGTTACCTATGCTGCTACACGCATTTGGGCTTGCAATTGATGCATGTAACTGTGATTTAGCTTTAGGCTAATTACACTTTCCTCAGAGACAGAACCTTGAGTCTTCTTCAGACAGAACCTTGAGTCTTTTACACACCCATTTAGTCTATTGCACTGAAATGACACTTAATTTCTAAACTAATATTAGGCCTATTAAAAGTAATTGAACTATTAAAAGAGCTATAATTATCAGAAATACCTGCTCTGGTGTGAGATGCAGCTTCTCAAAGGTCTTTGCACCCTCCTCCAGCAGTGCGGGCAAATCCATTTAAAGCATGGTGATTGCATCCAATAGTATAGTCTTGGGCATGTACCTAATGGAATGGCCTTCGATGACTGACAGGATTGTACTTTTCTTGGGCTCTGCTTCTTCGCCTTCACTTTGGAGCAGTTCACAAAACAAATTAAGACCATTTGCAGCAAATAATACTGCATATCTGCTTATAAGTTTGAGTAGCAACTTTCTCTTGGTTAGCAAAGATATTAGACATCGTACTTAACTTTTTCCTGCTTGGCTTTGTCCATGTGCATGGCTTCTCAGTGCACATCTGTCCTTATCTCTTGTCAAAAGCAGCCAGGGCTGCTCGATTATGGGGAAAATCATGATCACAATTATTTTGGTCATTATTTAAAATTACGATTGTTTTATACGATTACTCATTGACTTTGGAAATATGTTGCATTTATTTTCATCCATAATATATTAATTGTATAAAGAGCTGCCAGCTTCATGTTTGAGGCATTGTCTGTAGTTATGCAGATGAGCTTTTCCTAGTTTAAAGGTGTCATGAACTGTTTATTGTTTTATACTGTTGTACGAGGTCTACTTATGACGTTCGCGTGGTTTTTACATTAAAAAACATCATAAACAGTAAGTAATAGGATATTTTCTACCCGGGTTTTGAGGCCAGCTCGACAAACTATCGGTTTTAATTGGCGTGCCGCATTGAAGTCTTGGAATTAGACACCCACTGCTATGATTGGATAGCAGTTTGCATAGTAAACTTAGTTGGAGCCTTCTGTGAATTTGGTTAAAGACGTAGCGTTTGGTTACACAATCGTACGGGATTAGTATTATCTGGGGACCTCGTGTGATTTATAAATTATCTCCCCACATCTGTATTTCATGTGGTGTATTCGCACGGGATAAATGAAGCCTGTGATTTTACTCAAATTTATTGACTTATTTCCCAGATGTGATGTTTGTATAGTTTATAGTTGTATGGTGTTTAATATACCTGTCAGCATTTGAGCCCCGAAACTTTACAAATTACAGACATGGCCGATTCGCACGGGATTAAGATCACAGACAGCCTCTGCAATTATAACAAATGACTAGCGGTCCCCAGGTAATACTTATCCCGTACGAATAGGGCTCAGGACATATCAAGCGATCTCTAACACAGCAATAGTGACGGATACAAAAATGTTGTACTCACATAAGATTGCTGCCGAACTCTTATCGGATCCAATATTGACGGCACAGCTCTGCTTTTTAATTTTAGTCTCTCCGCACATCCAGCATCGACCTGTTCCTTGTTCACAAAGGAATCCGTGGTTTCAGTTCTGATACTGTTTGCTTGAATACGATTTCCTCTAATACAATAAAAGCACAGGTTAAAATGTATGTCTTAATTCATCGCTCCTTTAAACCCCATGCAACTATAGCTTCCCTCAGTCCATGCGCTATGTTTTGCCAGGTATGGTCTTCAGGAATAAGTACTTTGCTTTTGAAACTTCACTAGCCACTTCTGCTTAGAGTTTTTGATATAAAGCAGGCAGAGCAACTCTTGTGAAATAGTTTTGCGAAATAGCTAATATATGGCAAAGCATAGCGCTTATCTAAAGTATTTATAAATTTCTTGAATCCTTCGTTTTCAACCGTGCTAATGGGGGACATGTCTTTGGCCAAGAAGTATGCAATGGCATCTGTTTTTTTTTGTTGTGCTTTTCCAAGCTGGATGGATAAGGAGTTGCACTGAAGAGTGTGACTTTAATAGATGACTGTGTTGCGGAGGATGTCGTCGGGGTCGCTTTTTGCACTTTTTGTTTCTGTACCATTAGTTGGTCATAGATCGGTCTGTGTTAAAATTTTAGGTGATTAAACAAATGTATGGTGTTGCCAAGTGGAGTTGAGCCGGATACTCGGCTGAAACGAGTATCCGTTACGGATAACGCACTTTTGCCGAGTACGAGTATCATAGAGTAATACGAGTCAATATCTGTGCTCGGATTGAATAAAAATCCTCATTGGGTGACTCGCTGACTGTGTCTGCGTTCTGTGATAGGCTAGTCAGCGCCCCTCCCCTACACACATACAGATGTATTGTGTTGCTGACTGTGTGTGTCCGCTCTGCTCACTCACACACAGAACACCAAACGCGAATGAATCGCGCTATTCGCGTGTAGTTGGACGCTTAAACATTTTGAGTTTACTCGCTTCATTCGCGCGTGCGTCATTCGCGCCGCCTCATTCGCGCGATTAGCGCCGCAAGTAGGTCTATCGCGTCTTTGCATTGACTTAACATGTAAATCACTCGCGCTTGACGCGCCATTCGCGTTTGGTCTGAACACAAGAGAACAGCTCTCTCTCTCTGTCTCTCCCTCAGTCACTCAGGTTCGCGGGTCTTTTCCGTTAACGTTTAGGGTTTCTTCAGGTTTGTTTTTTACTTCGGTTTGTAGTACTTACTTATTAACCAGTAGAGTTTTGATAAACGTGGGGTTTGTTCAGACGTGGTGCTTGGTAGAACGCGACTTGGTAGAACGCGACTCAGTCTCTGTCTGTCGGAGTTTTTTTTTTCTTTTTTAAACCGTCAGCTGGCTCTAACCAGTTTTTTAAGGAAGTAGTGGTATACAACTGAATTAATTAGCTACACACACACACACACACACACACATACATACCTGGTGTGAAAAAAAAATAATAATAACCACAAAAAAAATCACACTGATCATAAAAAAATTAAAAGTTAAAAAAAGAAAGTTATATTGAGATGAAACTTTTGTTCATTACATTTTACTTCATAATTGCAACCGCATGTGTTGTATTCATTGTTGCAAAACTTGTTCTGTATATAGTTTGTTTGTTATCGTGATCAAAACCATGGATCTGAAGCTCAATGCTGATGCTGTCATGTAAATAGTTTTCTAATCAGCAATAAATATAACAATTTCTGATCAACCCATATCAATTGCATGCTTAAAATAACATACCGGTTAATGCCCCGCCCATCTCAAGACAACCCGACCCACTTCCAGGTTAAATCCCGCCCACTTCCGGGTTATGCCCCGCCCAGTCCGAGTACAGATACAGATACAGATAATTCTTATGGTTAACAGATACAGATACAGATAATGCTGTACTCGCTCATCCCTATTGCCAAGAGGTGCAGACACCACCGTGAAGCAAATCTTGTACATAATTTGTGTTTGATCCACGTCCGCTTCTTCGAATCCAAAATTTTCCCAAACAACGGAACTTCTTTTACCTTTTTTGTCATTTTCACTCAAGCTGATTTTTAAATGCCACCAAAAAACCGCACACACGTTTACTGACAGTATAGGCAACGGGACTATCAGCTTTGGGAGGGGCAAAAGTACGCATGCATGTCATTCAGAACAGAACAGAGGCCAAAATAACTTGCGAAATGGAATGTTACTAAATAATAGTTTTTCTCGATTACATAGTTTTTGTGATCGTAGGAAGCTGAAATCAAAACGTCTTGGTTACGTATGTAACCTCAGTTCCCTGATGGAGGGAACGAGACGTTGTGTCGAGAACGACAGATGGGGTTCGCCCTTGAGAACCAATCAACTCTGACTACTATATAAAAGGCCAATGAAATTTGGCGAATGAAATTTGCATGCCGGGCTC
>VCII01000333.1:0-61660 GCA_006030095.1 Triplophysa siluroides | reverse complement strand
TGTGGGCACATGAACATTCGTAACTTATTTAATGGGCACTCGTAGGTAAATAATGGACAATTCCTGTATGTGTTATTACATGCTAATTATAGCGTTTTATTAACGGTGTGTCCATCATTTACCTATGGAAGCCCTGTCCAAAAAGTTATTTGTGGGATGTACATTCGTAACTTATTTAATGGGCACCTCGTAGGTAAATAATGGACAATGTCTCTATGTGTTTTAACTCTCAATTACAGCGTTTATAACACGTTTATTAAGCCTAAAAACGGTGTGTCCATCATTTACCTATGGAAGCCCTGTCAAAAAAGCTATTTGTGGCATGTACATTCGTAACTTATTTAATGGGCACCTCGTAGGTAAATGATGGACAATGCCAATTTGTGTTATTATTCATTGAGTTATTCAGCTCCAACCAACTGTAAATCACACAATAGACACTGGGCTTCATGATGATGTGCTTTACAGCTCTCAGTTGTGCCCCATAAGCCTAAACAAGGTGTGTACATTTGCAACTTACTGGTATTGTGTCAAAAGTGTTATGAGTGGGATGATTTGGCTCATTTGGCTCATTTGGCCATCACCTGTTAATTACAGCGTTATAACACGTTTATTAAGCTTAAAAACGGTGTGTCCATTATACACCTATTTACACCCCATCGAATAGGTATGAGTGGGATACGTTTTTTTTACTAAGTGTTACTTACGGTAATGTGTCAAAAGTGTTATGAGTGGGATGCTTTGACTCATTTGGCCATCACCTGTTAATTACAGCGTTATAACACGTTTATTAAGCTTAATAACGGTGTGTCCATTATTCACCTATTTACACCCCATCAAATAGGTTATGAGTGGGACTTCCTGTGACGTATCAATACACAGGAAGTGACAGTCATAACTTATTTGATAGTGGGCCTCGTAGGCTTCCATTGGACAATACTTTAAATGGCTTATTTTAAGACTTTAAAACAACTTTAGCATGACAAACCCAAATATATGTATCCTAAAAGCACTCCTTATTGTTACATTCCCCACTTTAGGTTTTTTAAAAGGCCTACTTTGCATACACATGAAGTATTCACAGAAACAAGTCCCTGCCCAGCTTTTTATGCATAATAATGCATTATTTTGTGCAAATGCTTTGGGGCTTCGAATGCTAGCCCTTCACATCCTTAAGCAACACATATTCAAAGCCCATACCCCTCACAGTAGGGCAAGTGCTCGAAAAAAATTCACAAAAAAATTCACAAAAAATTAAGGTCTCACAGCGACCCCAAAACGGGCAAATATAGCACACAACGAGGCCGTACCGACTCCATACTCTAGGAACAGAATGAGGGGGCCACCACGAGATATAGAACTTGAATTGGGGTAATTCGAAGCCCCCGGGGTCATTCGGGGGTCATCGTACGATAACCACCTATGAAAATAATGGGATAGGCTGCAGCTGTCAGAGGCTCCCGTACGGCCCGCGCAGGCCCCAGGAGCCCAACACTTAGCAGAAAGTTGCGTCACGTGACCCTCAACGACATACCGAGGGGGCTAGGTCGAGACGCAAAGTTTAATATTTTTCCTTATTTTTCATACATCTCTCTTCCTCCCATTGTTCTCTATGGGCCGTGGGCCTGGAAAATGTTCATTTTAAGACTTTTAATAACTTTCGTGTGACAATCTCACAGATATGCATTCTAGAAGCACCCCATAAAGATATATTACACAATTCAGGCTGTTAAAATGTTTATTTTGCATACATGTTGACTTTTGACAGAATTATGCCTCTGCCCAGACTTTTATGCATAATTATGCTTTATTTTTGTGCAAATGCTTTGGGGCTTCGAATGCTAGTCCTTCACATCCTTAAGCAACACATATTCAAAGCCCATACCCCTCACAGTAGGGCAAGTGCTCGAAAAAAATCACAAAAAATATTCACAAAAATTACGGTCTCACATGGAGCCCAAAACGGGCAATATAGCACATAACGTGGTAGTACCGACTCCATACTCTAGGAACCGAATGAGGGGGCCGTGACTAGACTAGATGGGGGGGGGTCGTTCGAACGTCCAGGGTCAGTTCTGGGGTCATCGTACGACAGCCACCTATGAGCACACCAGGATAGGTTACAAGTGTCAGCGGCTCCGTACGGCCCAAGGGGTCTCTAGAGACCCCCAAATTTATATTCTGGTAGTCTGTAGGCCCCTGTTTCACATACCGAAAGGGCGGCTTCCTAGAGCCGAAGCAAACAGTTTCAGTGTGTTTCACACAATTCTCTCAATCAGGCCTCTTCGACTGAAAGGCACAAAGAGGCTCTTTCATTGGCAAAATGAACCAGAGTGATGTTCAATCTTTTTTCCCCCAAATGGCATTTAGAAGTGACCTAGACTGACGAAACTCGCTATGAAGGTTCATGGGACCCCCACCGTATACCTTGGCGAACATCAAGGCCCTGTGACCTTTCTACCCCTGTATTCTAGAGCGTACATTAGCAGCCTATTTGTAGGCCGACGGTGTCTTTTCGGGCAAACCGAGTGGTCGACGAGGTCGGAGGGGCACGGAACTCCAAGACCCGACCCGGGGGCCCGTGACGGGCCACATACGTGAAAATTGGGCCAATCGGACCATTCTGCGCAGTGTCCATCATGAGCCTATGAAAATTAATGGGATAGGTTACGAGTGTCAGCGGCCCCCGTAGGGCCCAGGGGGTCTCTAAAGGCCCCCAAATGTATATTCTGGTAGTCCGTAGGCCCCTGTTTCACATACCGAAAGGGCGGAATTCTAGAGCCGAAGCAAACAGTTTTAGTGTGTTTCACACAAATTTCTCAATCAGGCCTCTTTGACTGAAAGGCACAAAGAGGCTCTTTCATTGGCAAAATGAACCAGAGTGAGGTTCAATTCTTTTTTCACAAAAATGGCACTTAGAAGAGACCTAGACTGACGAAACTCGCAGTCAAGGTTCATGGGACCCCCACCGTATACCTTGACGAACATCGAGGCCCTGTGACCTTTTGACCCCTGGATTCTAGAGCGTACATTAGGAGCCTACTTGTAGGCCGACGGTGTCTTTTCGGGCAAACCGAGAGGTCGACGAGGTCGGAGGGGCGCGGAACTCCAAGACCCGACCGGGGGCCCGTGACGGGCCACATACGTGAAAATTGGGCCAATCGGACCATTCTGCGGAAGTGTCCATCATGAGCCTATGAAAATAATGGAATAGGCTGCAGCTGTCAGAGGCTCCCGTACGGCCCGCGCAGGCCCCAGGAGCCCAACACTTAGCAGAAAGTTGCGTCACGTGACCCTCGACGACATACCGAGGGGGCTAGGTCGAGACGCAAAGTTTAATATTTTTCCTTATTTTCATACATCTCTCTTCCTCCCATTGTTCTCTATGGGCCGTGGGCCTGAAAAATGTTCATTTTAAGACTTTTAATAACTTTCGTGTGACAATCTCACAGATATGCATTCTAGAAGCACCCCATAAAGATATATTACACAATTCAGGCTGTTGAAATGCTTATTTTGCATACAAGTGGACTTATGACAGAATTATGCCTCTGCCCAGCTTTTTATGCATAATTATGCTTTATTTTTGTGCAAATGCTTTGGGGCTTCGAATGATAGTCCTTCACATCCTTAAGCAACACATATGCAAAGCCCATACCCCTCACAGTAAGGCAAGTGCTTGAAAAAAAAATCACAAAAGATATTCACGAAAAATTAAGGTCTCAACATTACATTCGTAACTTATCCAATGGGGCCCTACAATAGGTAAATAATGGACAAAGTGTACATTCATAACATGGAAACGGTGTGTACATGAAACACCTACGGGGGCCGTCAAATAAGTTACGACTGGGACTTCCTGTGACGTATGTGACCACAGGAAGTGCCAATCGCAACTTATCCAATGGGGCCCTATAATAGGTCAGTAATGGACAAAGTGTACATTCATAACTTAGAACACGTGTGTACATGAGACACCTACGGGGGCACCGTCAAATAAGTTAACTGGGACTTCCTGGACAATACTTTAAATGGCTTATTTTAAGACTTTAAACGATTTTCGTATGACAAAGCCACATATATGTGTCCCAAAAGCTCCTTATTGGTGTGGGGGTCGTTCGAACGTCCAGGGTCAGTTCAGGGGTAATCGTACGACAGCAACCTATGAGCACACCGGAGTAGGTTGCATGTGTCAGAGGCTCCTGTAGGGCCCGCACAGGCCCCAGGAGCCCGAAACCTAACAGGAAGGGGGCAAGGTTGGGACGCGAAGTTAAATTTTTGTCTTTTTTTTCGTACATCTCGATGGCTCGCTTGGACCTCTGAGTGCCCGCGCACCGCCTGGCGCGGTCGGCGTGCATATCCGACGACTTTTTGTCAGATACCCCACCAGGGCAACGTTTCGGCACTTTCGGGGTGTAGCGCCATCAATAGGCAGCAAGGGGCGTCAAACTAGCGAATCTAGGTGCGCAACGGACGCGAGGAAGACTCCGGTAGAGTTAGGTGATTAGGGGGATGCGAAAGGCACCTTTCGGACGCACTGATGAAGATTAGGCAGTTAGGGGGATGTTTAGGCGTTTTCCGGCCAAGCCCCATCAATAGGCAGCAAGGGGCGTCAAATTGTCGATTCTAGGTGCGCAGCGGGATGAGGAAGACTCCGGTAGAGTTAGGTGATTAGGGGGATGCGAAAGGCACCTTTCGGACGCACTGATGAAGATTAGGCAGTTAGGGGGATGTTTAGGCGTTTTCCGGCCAAGCCCCATCAATAGGCAGCAAGGGGCGTCAAATTGTCGATTCTAGGTGCGCAGCGGGATGTGAGGAAGACTCCGGTAGAGTTAGGTGATTAGGGGGATGCGAAAGGCACCTTTCGGACGCACTGATGAAGATTAGGCAGTTAGGGGGATGTTTAGGCGTTTTCCGGCCAAGCCCCATCAATAGGCAGCAAGGGGCGTCAAATTGTCGATTCTAGGTGCGCAGCGGGATGTGAGGAAGACTCCGGTAGAGTTAGGTGATTAGGGGGATGCGAAAGGCACCTTTCGGACGCACTGATGAAGATTAGGCAGTTAGGGGGATGTTTAGGCGTTTCGGGTTAAATCGTCCATTCGCAGTACTTTACCACCCCTTGTGGCATCCATACAGTGACTTTGCGGAAAAATGGCCCCTAAACTACGATAAGGGAAAAACGTCCGGTTGCCATCTGAAAGTGCACGATTTGGCCGTCCAATGGAGCTTACGATCCCTTCGCGCTACTAGTCGTCCAATGGCAATCAATATGAATGGGGTTTTGTCCACAAATCACCTAACTTCCCTTAAAGAAGAACTTGGCATGCACCGACATGGGTTACGGCAAGTTTTTGGGGGTCTTGAAGTAACTTCTTCCCGCTTACTTTGCTATGGTGTTGCTGGCGAGTGCCTTCCATCAGTTGAACCCAGTTCGATTAGCGGCCAACCCACTGCAATTTGTTAAAAAAGAGCTGCGCCAAGCACTTCTTTAGCTGTTCTTTAGAATGTTTAAGCCCAGCTCATCCAAGCTATTGGACAGCGCAAAGAAAAGGTTTAACTCCCCGTCAGGGAATTATTTTGGAGAAGGCATGGCAGAAGAACTTGGCATGCACCGACACAAGCCCGGAGCAGTACTTTCAAACGGTCAAGGGGAGTATCCCTTGTTGTAGGGTGCCATCATTTTGGAGGAGGAATGGTAGAGGAACATACACGAAAACCAACACGAGCCTGGATAGCTCAGTCGGTTGAGCATCAGACTTTAATCTGAGGGTCCAGTGTTCAAGTCCCTGTTCGGGCGAGGGCTGTCGTCTTTAGCCTCCACCTCCTGGTTTTGATGCTTTGGATCTCCAGCTTGCTGAGCAGCAGCAGCGTAGCAATGACAGTGAGAAGGTGGTTGACCTTGTGTAGTTGTGGCCGAGTGGTTAAGGCGATGGACTAGAAATCCATTGGGGTTTCCCCGCGCAGGTTCAAATCCTGCTGACTACGTTTGCGATGAATTGAGCTAAACTGCTGATTTGTCTCTCTAGAGACGAAAAACCCAACTTTATCTCGGGCCTTGCCGTTTGGAGCCACTGCCTTTCTGATAAATCTCCTTGATTGTAGAGTGGTTAGTGCTCTGCGTTGTGGCCGCAGCAACCATGGGTCACGGCAAGATTTTGGGGGTCTTAAAGGGACTGCTTACCGCTCACTTTGGCCCTGTGTTGGTGGCGAGCGCCTTCCATCAGTTGACCCCAGTTCGAATAGCGGCCAATGCACTTCAATTTGTTAAAAGAGCCATGCCAAGCACTTCCTTAGCTGTTCGTCAAAATGTTTAAGGCCAGGAAGAGCATCAAACTTTTGATCTGAGGGTCCAGGGTTCAAGTCCCTGTTCGGGCGAGGGCTGTCGTCTTTAGCCTCCACCTCCTGGTTTTGCTGCTTCGGCTCTCCATCTTCCAGAGCAGCAGCGTAGCAATGACTGCGAGAAGGTGATTAACCTTGTGTAGTCGTGGCCGAGTGGTTAAGGCGATGGACTAGAAATCCATTGGGGTTTCCCCGCGCAGGTTAAAATCCTGCCGACTACGTTTGCGGTTCATTGAGCTCAGGTGCTGGATTTTCTCTCTAGAGACAATAAACCCAACTACATATCGGGCCGAGCCCTTTCTGCTCACGGCTTTTTCTGGTAGCTCACAGTGATCATATAATTGTTAGTGCTCTGCGTTGTGGCCGCAGCAACCATGGGTCACGGCAAGTTTTTGGGGGTCTTGAAGTAACTTCTTCCCGCTTACTTTGCTATGGTGTTGCTGGCGAGTGCCTTCCATCAGTTGAACCCAGTTCGATTAGCGGCCAACCCACTGCAATTTGTTAAAAAAGAGCTTCGCCAAGCACTTCTTTAGCTGTTCTTTAGAATGTTTAAGCCCAGCTCATCCAAGCTATTGGACAGCGCAAAGAAAAGGTTTAACTCCCCGTCAGGGAATTATTTTTGAGATGGCATGGCAGAAGAACTTGGCATGCACCGACACAAGCCCAGAGCAGTACTTTCAAACGGTCAAGGGGAGTATCCCTTGTTGTAGGGTGCCATCATTTTGGAGGAGGAATGGTAGAGGAACATACACGAAAATCAACACGAGCCTGGATAGCTCAGTCGGTAGAGCATCAGACTTTTAATCTGAGGGTCCAGTGTTCAAGTCCCTGTTCGGGCGAGGGATGTCGTCTTTAGCCTCCACCTCCTGGTCTTGCTGCTTTGCCTCTCCAGCTTACTGAGCAGCAGCAGCAGCAGCATAGCAATGACCGTGATAAGGTGATTTACCTTGTGTAGTCGTGGCCGAGTGGTTAAGGCGATGGACTAGAAATCCATTGGGGTTTCCCCGCGCAGATTCAAATCCTGCCGACTACGTTTGCGGTGCATTGAACTCAGGTGCGAAATTTTTTCTCTAGAGACGAAAAAGCCAACTTCATATCGGGCCGAGCCCTTCCTGCTCACGGCTTCTTCTTGTAGCTCGCCGTGATCGTATAATGGTTAGTGCTCTGCGTTGTGGCCGCAGCAACCATGGGTTACGGCAAGTTTTTGGGGGTCTTGAAGTAACTTCTTCCCGCTTACTTTGCTATGGTGTTGCTGGCGAGTGCCTTCCATCAGTTGAACCCAGTTCGATTAGCGGCCAACCCACTGCAATTTGTTAAAAAAGAGCTGCGCCAAGCACTTCTTTAGCTGTTCTTTAGAATGTTTAAGCCCAGCTCATCCAAGCTATTGGACAGCGCAAAGAAAAGGTTTAACTCCCCGTCAGGGAATTATTTTGGAGAAGGCATGGCAGAAGAACTTGGCATGCACCGACACAAGCCCGGAGCAGTACTTTCAAACGGTCAAGGGGAGTATCCCTTGTTGTAGGGTGCCATCATTTTGGAGGAGGAATGGTAGAGGAACATACACGAAAACCGACACGAGCCTGGATAGCTCAGTCGGTTGAGCATCAGACTTTTAATCTGAGGGTCCAGTGTTCAAGTCCCTGTTCGGGCGAGGGCTGTCGTCTTTAGCCTCCACCTCCTGGTTTTGCTGCTTTGGATCTCCAGCTTGCTGAGCAGCAGCAGCGTAGCAATGACAGTGAGAAGGTGGTTACCTTGTGTAGTCGTGGCCGTACCCTCCAGCGATCGGCCGGCTAAACACTTCCTAACACATCTGAATAGTTCCGAATGAGGTCGGAACACTTCCGAACAAAAGTCTGAACGATTTTTGAACCACTCCTAACTAAATCTGAACAGGTCCTAACTCAAATCCGAAACTTTCGAACAGATGGGGCAAACGAGCCAATCAATTCCTACCAAGAGGAAAGAGCCAATCATCAATCGAGTTGATACGCCAATCTCGTCGTTGATTGAGTTTTTCATGACGTTCCTGCTGTTTGCTACAACTCACTGTTACGGAACATTTGCTATTCGGAGATTCAAGGTAAGCGTTATTAAATTACAAATACTTGACACTAATGTTAACCCATTTGTTCAAACATTAATTTGTGATTATTCGTTTCGGTACACTTAAGAGGTCTACGTTTGCGTTGCAAGGCAAGCTAAATTTCGCTATCTAACTTTCAACCCCTCGATGAATAACTAAAGTGACCCGAGTTTTTGTTTTTTCCATATCATTGAAATAATTAATTTCGTCATTCAGTATTTCAAGTATTCATTCCCTATGCTATTCCAGTCATGGCTTAGTGATTCTTTGCTGAATGTTTTTTTTATTATGTATTATTCTAGATATTCGTTAAATATCTAGTTTTTGATTTCCACAAATCATTTTGTTCATTTTTATTTTCTTACTTTTTTGTAATTTTACATCAAAAGCTAACTGCTATATTGTTTATGAAATTAAACTGCATGTTGTCAAAACAGATGTTTCATCCCAAAAAACTTTATTTTTGTTCACTTTACTTTTACTGTTGCTATATTATAACACACTTGATGTCAAGAAGTGCACTATAGAATGCACTTTAAGTATATATATTTTTGTTCCACAATTTCTTTCTAGACATGACCAAAACAGGCAAATCCTCTGCCTATTGGAATGACGTCTGCCAAAGGTATGCCCAGGGCACTTTCCAGTTCAGTACAGGCAAAAGACCTGGAAGCAGAAAATGGAAAGAGGTCCTTGAGCGGATTGATGCCTGTCCCCTGCAATGGGGGAATAAGGTGGACCTGTTTGGCAGGCACATAGCGTGCACTTGTGGGTTCCATAAGGTAGGTATTTGATATAATTTATCAAAGTCCCTGTATCATGTGATAGACTATTTTATGGACCATCCCCTGATCTATTCTCATACAGTTCTGCTGAATAATTGGTGTAATTATTTAATATGAATATGATCTTCTTTTGTTCCTAACATTAATTTTCTCCTAGTCAACAGATAATGCCTTGATTGAGGCAGGGCCCAACGTAGAGGCAGGCAGCAGCTCAGAGGAGGCAGGGACATCACAGGGAGAACAGAGGGTGAAGTGTTCTTTGTGTAGCGTGTTTGTGGAGGCAGAGAAGTTCTCAGAACACCTCTCTGACCACCACACTGAAGAGAGCTGTGACAGCTGTGGGGCCCAGGTCCAGGGTGCTGTTGGACTTCTCAAACACATTGAGTCCAGCCATTATGGGGCCCTATTGGCTCCACGTGTCAGCCCTTCAAAAAATCCTGCATCATCTCCACAGCTGCGGCGACCTCCGCAACACTTGCCGTCTCCACTGCCAGCACCAGTGTCTCCACCGTGTGGCCATCTCCATCCCCATGCCACTCTACAGCTCCACGGCCCTCACCTCCACCTCCACGGCGCTCTCCACAACCCACTCCACGTGTCAGCCCTTCAAAAGATCCTGCATCATCTCCACAGCTGCGGCGACCTCCGCAACACTTGCCGTCTCCACTGCCAGCACCAGTGTCTCCATCCGTGTGGCCATCTCCATCCCCATGCCACTCAACAGCTCCACGGCCTTCACCTCCAGGGCGCTCTCTATCTCCACAGCCCATTCCATCCTCACACCCAGCACACTCACAGCATCCCATACCAACTCTACCTCAGGCTGTTACTGATTGGGAGAGCTTTCTTCCCAGTCAGTTCAAGAGAGTCCTCCAGCCAGCAGATTGGGTGTGGATTGCCAAGTGCCTCTATGAGTCCACAGGGCAGCTGAGGCAGAAGATCCCGGCAAACTGGTTTTATCCACCTATGCAGCCCAAGCCATCTCCACCTGAGCCCGGGTGGTACTTCCGACAGAGGATGTTCTACTGGGCACCAATGAGGATGTGGGGCATTCCTCTTAAATGTCCACAGTGTGGCCAGAAGATGCACCATTCAGGGATCTACCCGAAGGTCAGGGAGGTGATCGACATGGAGAGCCGCTACTACCTGGTGGGTGGGGACTATCCACGCTGCAGTGCATGCAAGTTGCCAGTATGCCCATGGAGCCAGGACATCCTTTCACAACTGGATGTCGCACACAGGGCCCAGTTTCCAGCAGTGCTGACCACTCAGCTAGCCCTGGACAGGAAATGTGTGACCTTCCTCAGGCCAAGGACCAGCGGCAACAGTTCCTCCTATCTCCAGTCAGCAGTAGAGGAAGTCCACAGTGAGGAGTGGGCACGACGAACCATCCAGTACCTCTCTGACTGTGAGCATCATTTGGGAAAGTTTGCCCTGGTCCAATCTGCAACAGCACCTGCCTTTTCTGCACCTGCACCATTCAGGCCACTTCCACTTGCCCAGTGGTTTGAGACTGTCCACTCCAACAACATCCTCAGCCATCTGGACGAGATGAAGGGGGTGATAACCTCCACCTATGGCAGAATTCTGAAGATGGATTCTACTAAGAAGGTACAATACATGCAATTTTGAGGCTGAGCATGAAGTTTATTTTCAGCCATCCATGTTAAGTAATTGGAATAGACATAATTTCATCATAATGATGAAAAAATGTGCATTTGTGTTATATATGTTGTAATGCACCATAGAAATAAGAAGAAAAGGTCAAATTAAGCCTGTCAGAATGTTTTTATGTTTCCTTATGTTTGTTTTTTAGATCACCAAAAAGCTGGCTGGTGGCATTGGGGGACACAGCTGCATGGATGACCAATATTGGCAATGAGCTTGGCCAGGTTCTGAACAGTGTTTTGACAACAGGTGAAGGCGCAGGACTGGAGGAGCTGTGCCAGGGCATCGTTAGACGCTACCAGAATGCTGGCGAGCCAGAGCCTGAGGTCATCTATGTTGACCGGGATTGCTGTAGTCAGTCAGGTGGGATTTTCAAATGACTACTTTATTAAACCTGCATTGCAATATATTTTACAAAAGTTAATAGTGGTGTATAAAAGTTTCCCTTTTCCTATTGTTAATGGAATGTAATTGCAATAAACTATAATGACTGAAAACTTTGTTAAAATTAAATCAAATGCATGCTTTTTGATTGCCAGGTGCACCTGCGGTGCTAAATCTTTTGCGACCATGGAAGTCCATTGTAAGGCTAGATATCTTCCATTTTATGAGAAGATTCAACTGTGGTCTTACTACAGAGCACCACCCTCTCTATGGTACCTTTTGTTCCAAACTTTCCTCCTGTATCTTTGAGTGGGATCAGGTGGATTTGGAAGAACTTAAGGCAGCTAAAGAGGGGAGTGGAAGAGCAGCCATGGTGGACAGGTTCCCAGTGAGGTACAGCTCATAGCCAGCATCAGCCCAGGTGAACTGGCAAAGCACTGTAGGAGACGGACGCGCAAGGCTGAGGAGGTCCGGACCATGATTTCAGGGCTGCTGGAATCAGTGTGGGAGCTAACTGACACTACAGGGCTTCGCCTGGTTAACCCTGACAGCATGCACCACGTCTGGGAGATGCAAAAAAACACCTTGAGTGCATCCAGGACCCTTCACATGTAGAGTTGTACACAAAGACGGGGACACTCCAGAAAGGTGGCAAAGTCCTAAATGTGCTTAGGTGTGGCAGGGGGTCATCCTCGCTGGAGAGTTTTCACCGCCACCAGTATGCCTTCATTCCTGGTAAATTCTAAATTTTGAATTGCAGTGTGTTATATAGATATTTTTGTTCAAAAGATTGCTATTGTTGTCAGCATTATAGAAGTAGAAACCTGGGTACTAACTGGATTTGGCTTGTTTTCCTGAAATTTACTTTTACTGTTCTATACCTGTCATTAAATTTGTATGTCCTCAGTTTAAAATAATTGGTGACTGAATCTGTGCATTTTTATTCTTAGGATGGAGATGCAATGCCATGCACACAAATGTACATGTTAGAGGGGGCCTCAAGGTGGAACATGAGCCGGGCAAAAGAAGCTGTATCTGTGGTGGGGGCCACAACACTCAGGACATTCGATGTCTGTTTACTGTCTCATTTAAACAGCATGAGCCAACGGGTCCTTGGTCAGGCTTTGATGCCAGAATTTACCCCTCCAGGAAAACCCACTGGTAAGATATCTCTCAGCAATGCTGAGCATTGGATTATTCTTCTCTCTCTCCTGTGTGTGTGTCCTCTCCCCATTAGCAATGTTTTTATTATGATTATTATTATTCAGAAATTAATTATTAAATTATTTCAGAGGAGCGCATTGCAGTGGAGTACTTGTTGGCCCAGTCCAATAGAGGCGACCAGTTGATCGAACACCACAATGACATGGCTGAAGTCCCCCCAGAGGAGCCAGAAGATGAAGTTGACACAACTGTGTGCCATGCAGCTGACCTTAGGGCTGATGACTCTGACCCTCCAGTAGCTGTCGTGGAGGCCCAGGTGACCAGTCAGGTGGGTCACACTGGACCCACATCCCCTAATGAGGTGGTCACTGAGGAAGAAGAGACTGACACTTCAAGTCCTAGCACATCAGGCCAGGTAGTGTTACTATCTTTTACTTAAAAAAATTCTGGTGCAGTGCAAAACCCCTATTCTCAACTGTTTGTAAATTAAAATAGAAAAATGTACAATGCAAATCATTACTACAACACTGTACATATTTATTGGTTTGTGGTTGGCTTTTTTTCTCAATTTTCAGAGAGCGTGATTCCAGAGGTGTCATTGGATGGGAGGCAGTTGATGCCCTGGCAGCCTACCTGGTTGGCCTTAACAGAACGATCACTGCCTTATCATCACAAGAGGAGGCCAACATAGTCCAGCTGTACATGGCTCTGCATGCCATGGACAAGATGCCATCAAAATATTGCCAGAGAGTTAAGAAGAACTCTTTGCCAGGACCTTGGAGAGCGTCCAGGAAGCGGAGTGGCTCTGCTCCAGGACAGCAGGCCGCAGAGAGGTAATTTGACTATTTGGATCTTCACTAGTTTGTAACCCAGTATACAGTCCAGATTATATCATCCCTCTTTTCCATAGACTGTTCATGACTCATGGTCAGGCAGCTCAGAGCCCTGAAGTGCACAGGCTATGTGAATGTGTTTGCCTACGGCTTTTAAAAGAGTGTCAGCAAGCACGGAACAGGCCCAAGGACACACAGGGTAAAACTCTGCCAATACCACAATCTATTGTGTGGTGTACAGCCACTTAAAACAGCTGCTGGAGGACAGCAGAGCGGTTCTAGGACAGACTAACCTGGTTCTGGTCCCAATAAACACCACTACTGTCTCCTCGTGGTGAGTTTTCTTTTATGCAGTACTTTTATACAATCACAGTTAGGGGTGTAAAGGTATGTGAATTCGTACCGAACCGTCACAGGCAGCATTCCAAATGTAGTAATCATTCTTATGCCCCACTCCCTTCAAAGGGCAGAGCCATGGAATTTTGACTTTTGAGTGAACAGGGCATTTGCGTGCTATTATGTAGGTGTTTGGAATGCACTTGGCAAAGGAAGCAATGTAATTTTCTCATTATCTTCAGCTGGCATGTTCGCGTGAAAACTAAGCATTGTGTCCATCAGTAGATGTCGCTGTTTTAATGGCATAACTTAAGCATTTGCAACTAAACATAACATTTATGTATTGTTTATTTGCAAAGGGTTCGTATTTATGCTTAAGTTATGCCATTAAAACAACGACATCTGCTGACGGACACAAGGCCTCGTTCTTACGTGAACATGACAGCTGAAGATAATGAGTAAATTACGTCACTCCTTTGCAAAGTGCATAGCAAACGTCTTCATAATGGCACGTAAATGCCCTGTTCACTCCAAAGTGTAAACTCCAAGTACCGCGTACCGTTACACACCCATAATCACAGTAGTATATCAAGATTGTACTTCATGTACAAGCTTATTTTAATAATTAAACTAGGTAAGACAATGGGCTATAATCAATTAAAATCTATCATTTAAGATGAATTTTTTTTCTCTTGCAGGCTACTAAGAAGACAGAAACGTGTGGACAGAGACATGCTGCTGCAGGGTACTGAACTGCCTAAACAATTATATTTGGCAAAGGAGTCACTTCCTGAAGCGCGCACACTTCCAGATGCTCCTGCACTGCATGGGCATGAGGCCATGGTATTTGAGGAGCCAGCAAATCAGGAGGGAGAGGCCTTTATTCGTAAGCGTGTCTCCAATAGGTGCCCACTGCCCACCCTTCCTCCTGTATCTCACTCGGCATGTCCCGTATACCCACCACACTTTGCATTCCCCCCTGGGTATTACCCACCCTTTCCCAGCTACCTTCCCTTTCCCAGCTACCCACCAGATCTGCCAGTGCCTTATTCTAACCAATGTATGCCCAATCCCCAATTCCAGACTCCTTCCCAGTTCCGGCCACCTCCTCAGTTCCAGGCGCCTGATAATCTGCCACCACAAACTTGTCCCTCTACTCAACCCAGGCAGCGCACATGGAGAAGGCAGAAAGCTGCCCAAGAGGATGAGGAGCGAGTGGCTAGGGGTGAACCACCACGGAAACGGCTTGCAAAGGATATTTATCACTATGTCTGCAAGCAGTGTGGGCTGGCAAAAAATAAGACAACTGGCCACACTCAGCTGAAGGGCCGGTGGTATTGTCCAGCCTCAGGCCTCTCGATTGCACAGTGGAGGGAGGATGTACAAGGTCTTTGATTTTTTTTATTTCCTTTTATATATTGCAGTTATGTATATTGTGCTACGTGTGTTGTGAACATTTTGTTTTTACTTGCTGTGTTATTTTGCAATGTTTGTAGAAAAAAAGACACAACTCTTGTGGTGTAATAGTAACACACCCATCCTTTGGGTGGAAGATTCCAGGTGCAAGTCCTGGCGAGAGTGTGTGGTGTGTTTGTCAGATCCGTATTTTAAGTTTTTATTAAATTATATAGTCAAAAATCAAACAAACCCTTTACATAAATCCTTTGTGAGTGTTCAAGAATTATAATATAGTGATTTGGTTTGTTTCTTTCTCCCCCCTTTTCCCCCTCTCTTTTGCCTTCTTTCCCCCTTCTAGCAGTCCATTTTGCCCTGTTTTTGGCCGAGTGGTTAAGGCGATGGACTAGAAATCCATTGGGGTCTCCCCGCGCAGGTTCAAACCCTGCCGACTACGGCTGCTTTGCTCCCCTGCTTTAAGCGTTGGCTTGGTCGGACATACAATATCGCGAGCCGCTTTGTGCTTTCACCCAAGTCCGTATTATGGGATGAATAGAGAGAGAGACAGATAGAGAGAAGACAATTCAGCCCATTATACACTCCCACTTGTTTGTTTACGAACTGCTCTGTTACAGAAGGAACGTGTTCCTGATATAACCAGCCTAATGGCCGGTTGCCAGAACGCTCGCCTGCTTTTGCTCTAAGTGCAGTTGACACGCTCTCTCTGCTTTTTGTAAATGCGTCTTTTATGTGGGGTTCCATCAAAACTTTGTAACGAGCACCAAAAGGTTATAGAAACAATTGCCAGCTGTTGTAGCTCGTCCGCCTGAACTTGCGGCTGTAAAGCGATCTGAGAGATACAGTGCCGAAAAAGGGCCTGCCGATGTAGCAGTCCTGTGGTAGCGTGGCCGAGCGGTCTAAGGCGCTGGATTAAGGCTCCAGTCTCTTCAGAGGCGTGGGTTCAAATCCCACCGCTCCCAGTGGATACGTGCTCCGCCTGGAGCGTTGTGAGTGAAGTTTTTCATTTACCTCCAGAGCCACATTAGCTGGTTCAGGTGTGCTTGATGAGGGATGAACCTGCACTCACCCCCAGCACTGAACACCCCCCCCTTGAGGGCCTACGCCGAGAACTTGTTGCTCGATATCACGAGCCTGGATAGCTCAGTCGGTAGACCATCAGACTTTTAATCTGAGGGTCCAGGGTTCAAGTCCCTGTTTGGGTGCCCCCCTTCTAAGCCACCTTGTGAGCGGTTCTGGAGTCGAAATATGGGCTTTGAACAGGGTTTTAATGGAACTTTGCTTCAGCGCATGCACCAGAAATTCTTTGAGACCTCAGAAAAAGTTGCCAATTCCCTCCCTGCCGGTGTAGTCAGGAAGTCCTGCTAGCACAACTCGGTGCAGGCAGGCCTGGTGGCTTGCCGTGATCGTATAGTGGTTAGTACTCTGCGTTGTGGTCGCAGCAACCCCGGTTCGAATCCTGGCCTGGCAGAGGACCTTCTGTCGTTGATGCCCTGCCTGTCCCTTTTTTACATCGGCCGTTACGCTGACCGCTCGTCCCTCTTTGACGCACGAGTTAAGCCCAGAGGCCCGGCACTCTGGACATCTGGGCTTAACTCTTAAGCCAATGTTGCTTTTTCAAATCCGGGTCACGGCAGTGGACCCTCTGTCGTTGATGCCCTGCCTGTCCCTTTTTTACATCGGCCGTTACGCTGACCGCTCGTCCCTCTTTGACGCACGAGTTAAGCCCAGAGGCCCGGCACCTATTGTAGTCGTGGCCGAGTGGTTAAGGCGATGGACTTGAAATCCATTGGGGTCTCCCCGCGCAGGTTCAAACCCTGCCGACTACGGCTGCTTTGCTCCCCTGCTTCAAGCGTTGGCTTAGTCGGACATACAATATTGCGAGCCGCTTTGTTGCTTTCACCCAAGTCCGTATTATGTGATGAATAGAGAGAGAGAGAGATAGAGAGAAGACAATGCAGCCCATTATACACTCCCACTTGTTTGTTTACGAACTGCTCTGTTACAGATGGAACGTGTTCCTGATATAACCAGTCTAATGGCCGGTTGCCAGAACGCTCGCCTGCTTTTGCTCTAAGTGCAGTTGACATGCTCTCTCTGCTTTTTGTAAATGCGTCTTTTTTGTGGGGTTCCATCAAAACTTTGTAACGAGCACCAAAAGGTTATAGAAACAATTGCCAGCTGTTGTAGCTCGTCCGCCTGAACTTGCGGCTGTAAAGCGATCTGAGAGATACAGTGCCGAAAAAGGGCCTGCCGATGTAGCAGTCCTGTGGTAGCGTGGCCGAGCGATCTAAGGTGCTGGATTAAGGCTCCAGTCTCTTCGGAGGCGTGGGTTCAAATCCCACGCTGCCAGCTGATACGTGCTCCGCCTGGAGCGTTGTGAGTGCAGTTTTTCATTTACCTCCAGAGCCACATTAGCTGGTTCAGGTGTGCTTGATGAGGAATGAACCTGCACTCACCCCCAGCACTGAACACCCCCCCCCTTGAGGGCCTACACCGAGAACTTGTTGCTCGATATAACGAGCCCGCTCGTCCCTCTTTGACGCACGAGTTAAGCCCAGAGGCCCGGCCCCTATTGTAGTCGTGGCCGAGTGGTTAACGCGATGGACTTGAAATCCATTGGGGTCTCCCCGCGCAGGTTCAAACCCTGCCGACTACGGCTGCTTTGCTCCCCTGCTTTAGGCGTTGGCTTAGTCGGACATACAATTTCTCGAGCCGCTTTGTTGCTTTAACCCAAGTCCGTAGCATAGGATGAATAGAGGAAGTGGTGTCCCCGGTCTGTACGGGGCCTGGTGTTTCCCTTGATCTCAGGACAAGTGGTGCGGAAATGGCCCGGTTTTGCCGCAGTAAAGACAACATCGTTCCTTCATCCGACGGTCTCTCTCAGCCTGTGAAATGCGCCCAATCTGCATAGGCTCCGTAGGACTTGGGTCAGGAAGTGGTAAAGGCTCGAAACTGGGAAGAGTGGGAGCTGGGGTGAATAATCTCCGATCTTGCTCCCTCTCTCTTAGACGGTGGTCTATGCGTGAGGCTAGTTTGATGAGAGTCTCAAGACTATCCGGTGGTTCCCGCGTAGCCAACTCATCCTGGACTGTGCCTGAAAGACCCTTCAGGAAGCACACCGTGAGTGCCTCGTCATTCCACCCACTGGTCGCTGCTATCGTCCGGAATTGTATGGCATAATCTGTCACGCTGCGCCGACCCTGTCGGAGTGTGAGAAGTGTTTCGTCATCTCCGGACCGCTAACAGCATCCTGAAATACACGCTTGAACTCTTCAGAGAAGGCAACGTACGAGGCACAAAAAGGACTTTGGGTCTCCCAAACAGCAGTAGCCCAGGCCAGGGCTTTATCTGAGAGTAAAGTGATTAAATAGGCAATCTTGGACCGGTCGGTGGGAAATGAAGAAGGTTGTAGCTCGAAAGAGAGAGAGCATTGGGTGAGAAAGCCATTGCATGCCCTAGGATCACCTGAGAATCGCTGCGGAGGTGGAAGACGAGGTTCAGCCAGGGGATTAACCTCCACAGGAACACGGATTGGAGGAACTGTTGCCGGACAGGTGGTTTGTGGAATCCGAACACTTATCTCCCTGATGGACGTCAGCATCTCCGACAGTAGTTGTGAATGTTTCCCCATTAAGGCTTCTTGTTGGCCCAGCGCTGCTGCATGGTGTTGGACCATCTCTCCTTGATGAGACAGCGTGGCTAGAAGGTTCTCGAGACTGACTGCCTCTGGGTTTATGATGCTGTTAAGTTTCTGTCAGAACCCGGTACACACTCGGGTAGACGGTGTGGAAAGTGGTTGAACCCAAAAGGTGAGGCAGACACAACGATGCTTGCAAAAGGAGGATTTAATGGTCAAACAAAAAGATAATCCATCAAGCACAATCCATCTCCAAAATAATCCACAAAATGATAAATCGAACAAAGGTACATCCATGAAAGGTAATCCACAAAAGGGTATCTCGAAACCAACAGGAGAAAACAGAGCTCACCGTAATACGGAACGGGCAGTAACATACAAACTTAACAGGAGGAACTAAGGGCAAAACAGGGTGTATAAAAACGCTCAAACAAACGAGGCACAGGTGCAATCAATAAACAAATAAGTATAACATGACCCCAGGCGACCCCTGGTGGCCAAATGGTGACAGCTGGCAACTGTGTTGCCAGTGTATTGCTGTAAAAAATCGCTTGTAGGGTCTCACAGTGTGGTAGTATTTGAGAACATCTCTGTTTATAACATAGTCTGATTGTTTATTACCTTTTTGGTGGAATCCATCTTTAAAATGGTACCAAAGATGGATGTGATCCTGGCCTTGATATGACCAATTTGGGGGAGGATATCCCTGCCATATAAAGACAGCAGCCAATGACTGGTGGGGATGTCGATGGGCTCTGGAGGCTCCTGGCACACCACCGGAAAGAGACTGGGTCGATCCACAAAGTCAGCACACTCCCCAAGATAGTGCGCCAACCGATTCAGCCATTCATCCCCATGGTTCTCCTTTAACTGCCGCACCAGTCGAGCTGGACTGTTGCCCAGCGTCCTGTCCCGAAGAAGCCTAATGACACGGATGTCACAGGCAAACCTGAGAAAAGGCAAATTTTTGCTGTGATTAGTTACATGTTCATTAGAGTGTCATTACAGTGATCTAAGTTCTCACAATCTCCATATTTACTACACTGGTTCACTCACTTTCGTGTTAGGATCAGCCGAAATATTTTCTGGTGTGGCAGGTCAAGCTGGTCCCGGACAGTCTGGCTTGTCGACAGATAGTCAGAGAACACACAGTGCATCTGAGTGTCTCTGTCACCATCAGGTAATACCTGTCAATGTCCAGGACCTTCCTAGCCCTCTTATGGACACCGTAGCCCGTCAGGTTCTTGCCGCAAGCTGGACAGGACACCCTCACCTTCCACAGGTGATATGGCATCCACACCATCAAACGATGAGTAAAGAACCGGTCAGGTGTTGGTGTCTGGTGGTAAATTTGGGCTGGGACAGGGGGCTCATACCAAAGCTTCAAATCTGGCCGCAGTTTACCAGAGAGAAACAAGGTGTTGGCAATCCCCCTCTTGTCCTGCGCAGGGACGGTCTTGTTCCATTCACCTTTCCATTTTTAGTTCAAAAATAATGATTTTATTAAAAACAAAGGCTGCGCTAAGATACATGACAACATGTACAACACATTGGTGTTGCTATGCTCACAGCGAATGAAGCAGGACTGTTGCTCCTCAAAGGGGATGGAGATGGGCCGGGGGTCCTCACAGAGGATTGAGAAGGGCTAGGGATCCTCATTGAGGATGGAGAAAGCGTGGCGGACCTCACAGTGGATGGAGAAGGGGTGGAGGGCCTCACAGAGGGTGAAGAAGGAAATGGTCTGGGTGGAGAAGGGCTGGGGATCCTCACAGAGGACGGAGAAAGCGTGGTGGTCCTCACAGAGGATGAAGAAGGGTTGCTGGTGCTCACAGAGGATGGAGAATGGGTGGCGGTCCTCACAGAGGATGGAGAAGGGTTGCTGGTCCTCATAGAGGATGGAGAAATCGTGGTGGTCCTCACAGAGGATGGAGACGTGTCAGAGGGCCTTGCAGATGGTGGACAAGGGCTGGGGATCCTCACAGAAGGTGGAGGAGAAGGGCTGGGGGTCCTCCGATCTACTAAGTTGGGTTTAAGTGACTGGGACCCGCCAAAGCGTGACTTAGTGAACTATAAAGAGAAAAAAAATATATATATTTACGCAGCATGATGGAAGTGACATGCAACTCTATTTTATTTTAATTTAAGTATATTGCATACCGTCTGTTTATCTGTGTGTGTGTGGGTCTGTATTTTTAACTCTTCTGTTATGTGCAAATTTTAGAAATGATTTAATGTGTATTTTATTATTTACTCAGATGTATATTTATAACTCTTTACCTATCTGATATTTTGAATAAAAATGTAAAACTTTGTAACTTTCTGATTTGTATATAGTTTTTGTACATTTGATTGGTTTCAGAGTTCTCCAAATTGAGTTTTTGCAGAAACAAAAGAAGCTGTTGATTCTCTTAGATGCTACAAAATTCTTAAGCCCAAAAAATAACAGTTTACTATACTTATATAAGGGCCAAATATTGCTAAATGTTATAACTTACTAATAAGGACATTTTACTGGTCCTCTTTAGATATAAGGTCTTTCACAAATATGAAAAAATCTGTGATCTGCATTGTTATGTCTTGGTTTTTGTGATAGAAAATAACAAAAAACCTGATCGAATCACTTGAAGTCTATGCAATGTCCTCACTACAGTCACACACACGTGTGTATGCCTGTCTCGGACTAATACATTTACATTTACATTAAGACATTTAGCAGACGTTTTTATCCAATGCGACTTACAAAGAGTTTAGGAGCAATAAGCGATAATACGTTTGCAGAATTACGCTAGAGTCATTCTGAACATAGAGGGCTGTATGTCCTTCTCATCGACCAAATACAAAATAATCCACATTAACTACAGAGAATATATTCACCATTGACAAACTTGGAGAGGGCCTGAGGAATGACCGTGGGACAGGAACCGTGTCTGAAGCCCCAGCCTGTGGAACTTCAGACTGTGGAGATTGAGTGGCAGTGTCATGCTGCTAAAACAACAGGAAAAAGGCATAAGATGTAATGAAACAGCGTATCATAATTTATCACAGATATGTGATACAACATTAAACGTCATTTTCGATTAGATCACCTTAGTGGTGTGGAATCCACAATTGCAGTGCATAGACCTTCCAAAGAGAGAGGTCTGTCCGCGGGTCTGCATGGGGCATTTCTCAATCTGAAAAGATCAGTAACAATATCTATTTTCTGCACCACAGTAAGGTGACCTGCATACTACACGCTATCTAATAGATACAGGTAAATGTGCGTTACCTTCTGATAGAGGTCATTTTTTCTGCCTTGGGGCTGGTCTATTGCCTCCTCCAGAAGGCCAGACCCCAGAGCTGGCAAAAGTCCTCAACCTAACCATCCACTCGCCATCTCTCATACCCTTGTGACTCTTTGGTTTAGTGTTCATCTAAGCATAACATGGGAATAAAAGCAAAAGGGTTATTTTTTGCAGGTTCTGGATAAATACACTGATACTAGTATTATTATTTCATTCAAAGGTTTTAAACCATAAAAACATGCATTTCAATTACAACCTGAAGCTAACTTAACTATGGTACCCCTGATTTCACAACAAAAAAGGAAAGAGTAGTTTGCACCCACAAATAGAAGGTTTTGCTAATCTAACCATAGTTTAACCATAACATTTGCTGTAAAACTGTGGTTAAACAAATGGTAATTATTTAAAAGGTTATCAATATGCAAAAAACATGGCTAATAAACATTTACTCTAGTAAAACCATGGTACATTTTCGTAAGGGATGACTACGTTTACGAATATAGTTTATTTTTGTCAAAACGAACTTCGAAATGAATAAATTAGGTATAACATGTATGATTACGGGCAAATCGTTATAACCCGACCACAGTTAATAAACACAAAATCACAAAAGAACGAAACGAAGGCAACATAACACGGATTCCTAATAATTTATCACGAAACCGAAGTTTTACATAAAGTTCATGTAATGTTTCCCTTACAATGTGTTGTAAACAAAGTGACGTTAGCTGAAGGTAACATTACCGGTTGCTTCAGGGAGGCACTCGACAAACCTTGTTTGTTATTTATTACTTGTGATGGATGAAAACGCAACGAATGTTTTAAAAATAAGAAAATTGTAAACAGAAGAGGAAAACAGCTTTTTAAGATTTACTTTGATGCTTCATTGTCCGTTACCTGCGCTCGTCATTTCGCAAAAGCACGCAATCGCGGAGCAACACTCGACGAAACAACATTTTTGTGATTAAAAAAAAAAGCAACGACTTAATGACTAATTAAGAACAAAGTGTTAAGATTAAAACATAACTTGTATTACTTTGCTCATGAATCCGCTACATGCGGCTCGTCATCCAATCTGACAATGGGCGTGGTCGCGGTTCATTCTCATCCCGCGACGCGATTGGCTCCCGTCCAATCTCACAATGGAGAGCGAGAGCCCCGATTGGCTCCCGGCCAATCTCACAATGGAAAGCGAGACCGCCGATCCTGATCGAGGTAGCGCCACAGAGACAGACAGAGGCGGCGGGCCAGCGAGGGACGGCGGCAAAACGAGACGTTGAATTCCTCTCTAGGACTTGGCTTGACTTGGATGGAAAGAGCAGAGTTTAGGAGAGTCTTGACCACGTACGTCGCAGCAGGCCAATATAGCGGCTGTTTTTCAATGAGAGCCCATTTAGCCGCATAGGGTTTAAGAGTCGTCGCGCCTTCTGTATTTGTCCAAGAAGCTGCACAAACATCCCGTGCCTTGGTCTGGAAGCCGAGGCCCTGGAGAAAAGCACCAAGAACAGAGAGCCGCTGCACGCCCAACGTGGGGCTCGAACCCACGACCTTGAGATTAAGAGTCTCATGCTCTACCGACTGAGCTAGCCGGGCGTATAGCGGTTGGGGATTCAGGATGACTCTACGGAACACACGCTAACTTTGGCCGTTAATTGACTCATTTAGAGGTAGAGCGGAGGACTGTAGGCGTCTCACTGGTCATCCTTAGGTCGCTGGTTCGAATCCGGCTCGAAGGAAGTGCCTTTTCAGAACTGCCGTCAAAAAACAGCCATAGGTCGTCCAAAACCACATTCCCTGACCGAGAATCGAACCAGGGGCCGCGGCGGTGAGAGCGCCGAATCCTAGCCACCAGGGAGTACATGGTCGCAAGCGGTACTCCGCGGGAGCCGTGGGTGCCGGCAAGATGTGCAGCCCTAAACGAGGCAGTCTGTCCGAAGGGACACCAACAGTTACCTGCAAGTAATAGGGCCCTGCGGGATCTGAAACCAGTTCAAAAGAAGCCCAACACGCTGCCCCGTGTGAGGCTCGAACTCACGACCTTCAGATTATGAGACTGACGCGCTGCCTAACTGCGCCAACGAGGCGTGCCGCGGCACGAAGCATTAGATAGCAATCTTCAAAAGTTAAAAGAACGGATATTCTTGCTTGTGACCATGATGTGATACAATCGGAGAAAGAATAGGTAATAGATGAGCGCTAAAACTTTTCGGCAGCAATTCTGGACTGACCGTTTTCGTTTCAGTGACAGAATAGCCTAACAGTTCAATATGCAGTGTGAGAGTAAAAGTAACAACCACAACAACAACAACAACAGAAAATCACAACTTTTCATTAAATCTGTTTCATGAATTTCATATGAGGTGTGAAAGCACAATATGTGCATCCTTCAGGCCGCAGCTAAACGCTAGCCTGTCTCGCATCAGGAGCAGGACTTAGTGTAAATGACTGTAGGGTTCACTTTTTTTATTAAACAGGTTAAAGGCACGGTAACTCATTGGGAAATTGAAGCCATACACATAGCCCTAACCTTACCGTAAATCACGGCTGTTCGATAAAGCGGTCTTTTTTCTTATTTTAAAGCAAAAACTACTGAACATACAAAAAGCGCACAAAGTGTAATAATTGAAATGGATTCATCTCTAGCACAGTACCGACAAAGCTATATGACATTTCATGCCGTTTTACCAGAACTGATCCCTAATAATCTTCCCAATTAAAACAGGGTTCATTATGAAATGCTCTTAACATGCTTATCATAAATGCAATTAGTTCAATTCATATAATTCATGCTAAACGAAACAAGACCTTATGGATTATAAATAAGCATTCAATTGAAGAGGGAAGTGTCAAAAAGAGAGGTGAGGAGGTGCCCTCTGTCCAACGGGGAATCGCGCTCCTGGCCGGACGTTATTTCTAAATGGCCTGTGCGCCATTGAATGGCTGCAATCACGAGTCATTCTGAAAGTCGTGGGTCTACAGTTGCCGAGAGGCCCGATCCCCGCGGATCGTAGACCACGACAAAGTCAGGATGGCCGAGCGGTCTAAGGTGCTTCGTTCAGGTCGCAGTCTCCTCTGGAGGCGTGGGTTTGAATCCCACTTCTGACATTCCTTTGAATACGCTGGAGCCTCCCGGAGCTCACGTGCTCGGTTTTACATGGAAACGGTCGTTGGCTGATTTCAACTGATTTCAACAGGCACAGGTGTCAAACGCAGTACCTGCAGAGCCCTTTTCTGCAGAGTCTAGCTCCCAACCAGAGCTGGCTTGAAGCTGCTAGTAATCCTCTGAAGGGCTTTATTACCAGGCACAGGTGTGTTCCATCGGGCGTGAGCATGCGTTCTGTCTGCCACATACTCCTTTGCATTCTTCCTGTGCCGTTTTGCCGTCCACGCCTCTCCGTAGACCGCCCGTCAGGGAGGGCCAGTTCAAATCCCACCGCTGCCAGTGGATCCGTGCTCCGCCTGGAGCGTTGTGAGTGCAGTTTTTCATTTACCTCCATAGCCATTAAAAGAATAGTTGTAGAGGGCTTATGATGCCTTCACTTTTGCCTCTCAGAAATTCGATGAACCCTCGCAGTTTCCGTTTGGGGAGAGAGAAATGGAAAAATGAGAAAATATTTACATTTAGCAGATACTGTACATTGCGACACACAGCAGTGGTATATAGAAGTGCTGTTCTACCATATTTGAAATGAAACTTTTATAAGTTATAACTTATTAGTTATATATAGTTTCGTTATAACATTCAATAAAACATGACCAATTATGTCGATAGGGTATGAAAACTTTTTTCTAAACCTGTTTAATTGTTTTATCTCCTCAGCCCCAGACTGGTTAATGTAACTGATTATCTGCCCTCTCTTTACTCTAGGTGGATGATGACTATGGTGTGGACTGGAGAGACAACACTCCTGTGAGGAAGAGGATGTGAATATACCCGAGGTTCAATGTGATTAACCAGTTATTGTCATAATAACAAAAATGTGCACATCTTGTAACACAAAAGCAAACCATGTAAATCCATGTGAATCCATGTTGTTTATTGATCAACATAAAAATTGTTTTTTTAATCTCAGGTCTGTAGTTACTTTTATTGACTGTACTATTAATTTAGCTGTTATCTCTACATCAAATTTCAACATTATGAAACTCCTCACTTTATCTACATGAAACAGTTTGTTGTTACACTTTACAACAGTTCCTTTCTCCTTCCTGCCAAGCTCAGCCCCAACCCTGAAAACACACCTGAACGCAATCCATTGTCCCAGTAGAATACAAAGAACAGTCAAATGCATATCAAATGTGAATTAAGAACAATAGGCATGAATACATCTAGTGCTAACTATTGTCAAAGTGGATTAAGGACAACAGAGATAGTCAATAGTGTTATCAGTGCATTCCTCAGGAGAAATGCAAGTCACTAAAAAAACACTAAAAAAGTCACAGTCACCTCTGACCCTTTCACTTAAAGAGCCTGTTCTTTAAAGTCAGTACTTTATTTGAAAGTTTATCTCCATCCAGTTTCATGAGAATCTTTTGGATTACCTTAAAGGTATAGCGGAGGTCAGCGGGGTAGCTGAGGTTTAAGGCACATCAGCCCAAACACTACTGCAACAGCTAAAGACACATTATCAAGACACTGCAACACCTTGATGCTTTCAAAGACAACGCCAACATCCTCTGGCCCATCGCATGTTTTTGAGAACACAAACTCCAATAGTGGTGTCTTCAATTGCTTTGCTGACGCTGACTTCATCCATGGCCAACACATACAAATATGAGTAAACAAATAGAGAGTTAATGTTAAGTAAAAACAAATTAGAAAAATAAACGTTAATGTTAAAAGTTGATATTTGAATGAAAGTGTCATTGAAGATAAGCTTGAGCAGCAGTCACACCTGTTTTTGTTGTTGTCATTTAGTAGTTTAGTAATAAGTTTGCTGAATTCCAAAACATGTTCATTCAACAGTTCATTCTTGTTCTTCAAAACACCCCCACAACTCGTCTGTCAAGTGGTGTTTTCTGAGCTCGCTGCAATTGGCACAAAGGAAACGCATACTACCTCTGACCTAAAATTAATACATTTAGTTCCTCATACACTTTTAAAAGCTCGCATTACAGCCTGCCTCAAGACATCTCAGCTTGGATGAAAGGGCATCACCTCCAGCTGAACCCTGCCAAGACAGAACTACTCGTGTTTCCGGCAAACCCTACGGTCCAACACGATCTCAACATCCATCTCAGCAATACCACAATCACTCCTTCCAAAACAGCCAGGAACCGCGGAGTCATATTTGATGAACAGCTGTCCTTCAATGATCACATTGCAAAGACAACATGGTCATGCCGATATGCCTTATTCAACATTAGAAAGGTTAGACCCTATCTCACTGAGCATGCGGCACAACTTCTTGTCCAGGCCCTGGTAATCTCAAGGTTGGACTACTGCAATGCTCTCCTTGCTGGTCTTCCTGCAAAGGCTATCAAACCGCTCCAGCTGGTTCAGAACGCAACAGCACGCCTCGTCTTCCAACAGCCCAAAAGGGCTCATGTGACTCCCCTTTTCATCTCTCTCCACTGGCTACCGGTGGCAGCCTGTATCAGATTCAAGTCACTACTGCGTGCTTCAGGACTATCACTGGATCTGCACCGGCCTACTTCCACACTCTCCTGCACTCCTACACCCCATCAAGATCCCTACGTTCAGCAAACCAGCGGCGTCTTGTTGCCTTCCCACAAGGGCAGTAAATCGCTCTCCCGCTCATTCTCATTCACAACTCCATCCTGCTGGAACATTCTTCCTAACTCTGTCCGTTCAACCACATCTCTCACAACATTTAAAAAACTACTTAAAACCCATCTCTTCTGTGAATACTTGACAGACAAATGAAAAAAAAATAATAATAATAATAATATGAATTACCCTTTCTCTCAACAGGTAGTGGTCTAGCTTTTGTTGAAACCAGTAACTTTGTATTGGCACCTACTGTATTATGGCTCCGGTATGACATATCGCTTATTAGACCTAAACTCTTTGTAAGTCGCTTTGGGTAAAAGCGTCTGCTAAATGTCTAAATGTAAATGTAGTGTAAAAGGTATTATAAAACAGTATGATAAAACGGTATCAAAGTTCTTCGCTCTCGGCTCACCATACATTTACACCGAAGAGCGGATATTTGAGGTGATTTTGGCTATATTACCATTCATTTTGTCTCATGCAGGGCACAGCCTTTACTGCCATTACTCTCATCAATGTGTTGTTGTGTTATGAGCGCTTTTTATTTCAAATGGGAGTGATAGTTTTCTATAGCGCAGTCAATTCGGCACAAATTAAGAAATATTAGAGAACATAAGAGTTACAACTACAGTACACACGGGCCCATGCACGGTCGAGGGAGACTCACACCAAGCACATACAGAAAGGGTTTGCTGGAAACTCTGCTAACCTTTCGTTTAAGTCATGATAAACTCGATCAGCTGTCGTCTCTGGCAGTAACATCCCAGCAAACATGACCTGGCGTTCCACCTGCGGATTTTTGGGCGGCAAAGATTAACCGGTTTACCACCGTCGGACCACCGTCGACACACTGTCGAAAAGCAGGTCAATGCAAAAATGCAGTCGGTCTGCCAGATTTTCTTGGGTGGCACCCTTCCAGGGGCTTGCGCCGCTGGGCCTCTGTTGGTAGAGCAGTGGCATAATGGGCAGCACAGATTAAGCGGCTTGACAGAGACGGACCACCACCGGGACAATGTCGGCATGACAACTAATGTAAAAATGCTGCCGGTCTGCCAGTTTTTTTTGGGTGGCGCGCCACCATCGGCTTACTGCCGCTGGACCTGTGGCAAATTTACAAGACATGTTTTATTTATTTTTACAGTCAAATTAATCTTAAGGATGGAATATACTGGCTAAATAGTGTAATTTAATATAATAGTAGGCTAATCATTATTTTATAAAAGCAAATTTTTGTATAAAAAACTTTATTTTCAGTTAAATCAAAAAGCTATTAATTTGAAATTTAATGATAATTTATGAGATTTAATAGTTTGTGTAGTATATTAATCCCGTATGTAGCCTAAATGCTGCCAGATTAATTGGTGTGCATTGCGAGCTGAACATTCGTGAGGCATTCACTGTACCGGAGGGAGTTACCATGGAAACGGGGCGGCACCAGTGCCCGGTTGCATAAAGCACCTTAAGTTTTTACCTTAAGTGTTACACTTAAGGATTGATTTCCCCTTATCTAAGGGAATACCTTAAGGCCGTTGCATAAAATCCCTCAAACACTTCCCTTAGGTAAGAGAAACCTTTAAGTGTTTTATGACAGCGGCGCAGGTTTTCCGTTATAAAATGATGTCGTTGCAAAGATACGCTTCTGTTTACACAAACTCAAGCAGAGGTTTCACGGGAGTTGGAGGACAAAACCCATTAAAAAATGGATAATGAAAACAAAAAAAGAAGGAGAATTGTAAATTTCTTCTAGATGAATATGTGAAAAAAAGGCCATTGTAAAAAGCAAACTGAATCCCAACGTAACTGCGTCAAAAAAACAAAAGCAATGGGAGGAAATAATGGAAAAAATAAACGCACAAAATTTCGATGTGAAGAGGATGGTGCAGGAGGTCATAAAAAAAAACGAAAACATCTCTGTGGTAGCTAAAAAAGAGCTGATTCTTTATAAGAGTATAAAAAGTTAAAACTACACTAGGCTATTGAATTTGTAAGATTATGTTGCAATACAGAGAGCTAATGAAAACTAAACTAACAAACAGGTGGAGGACCACCGCCGGCCGACTTGTCGGACTCTACCTATCCTAGCTGGCATTCCTGGCAGAATAGAGAGCGACATTGTTAATATGTATCAGTGTAACATTAAACAGTGTATCATTAAACTTATCTCTGGTGGCTCAGATTGTACACGATCGTTTTAACATAATTAAACATAACATCATTCATATTATGTATAATAACATAATGACTGACATTCCTTTTACACTTAGACCTTTACAGCCGTCTGAGGAACAGCAGATACAGCACCGCCGGAGCGCCAGCAGAGCACCTGCCCAGGCAACAGCTATGTGAGGATTTATTGCTGCATGTTATCTCATGTATTAAGCTATTATTATTTTGACTTAGAACAACTTTAAAATTAATATTTCCCGCTTCTGTGTTCCAGAAGACTGCAACCAGTTCCAACAAGAGAAGAAGTGAATCAACCAGGAACTGCATCAAATTATTCTAAATAACCAACTTTTGCAGCTTCAGAGAGAAGGGAAAATAACAATCGAGAATAAATACTTTTTGTATGGTAGATCTGAAAAGTATTGTGTTTTTAATGTTATAATAGTAATAATAACAACAACAACAATAATATAAATAATAATATAATAAATAATACTAATGACATTGCTTTTTTACTGCTACTACTATTAATAATAATAAACATCACTAATATTAGCCCTACTTGAAACGGTTCCTACGATAATTAGCTTAAATATTTACTTACTACTAATAATCATACACCAATTACTAATGTTGCTATAGGGCTACTAAGTAAAGAATGCATTGACGATGGCATCTCAGGCAGCATGTCCAGCCTGCTGGAAATCTTCATGGATCGGTTGCACTTCTTCAGGACCCTGTTCTTCCTCGAGCTCATTCTCCTCTTCAATGGCACAACACAGGCTACAATAATTTTGCAAGCCCTTTGAGGCTCGACACGCAGCTCGCTGTGCAGGCAGTGAAACCTGCGTTTCAGCTGTCCGATGGTCCTCTCTATTTTCAACCTTGTGTGGGTCAAGGCCTTGTTGTATCTTTCCTACAGGGGAAAATCCATGATCGGCATCAGTACCAACAATGGTATAAGATAAATAACAGGAAAGTAAATTAGTGGTCGACAAGGTGCAAGGGCGCCTGTATTCTGATGTGTGTTCCGTCAATTACACCACTTATTCGAGGAAAACCTGCTCTCTGCAACCCGGTGAACTTACTGACAGAAGACTTGTGTACGTGGAAAACATCTCCTATGACCGACTGGAAACTCCCGGTTGCAAAAAAACGCAGCGCTATTAACAGTTGTAACACCGGAGGAAGTGAGTGGTTACGCTGCGTAACATGGTCAAGGTCGCCCTCAATTTTGGGAAACTATTTCAAATATCCCGCGACGATCAAATCGATAATCCTCCAACAATTTTTCATCACTAAGACGATCCAAAGGGCTTTCCCTGTCGCGAAATATTTTGCCTTGGCACATAATCTTCTTCAACGAGTCCGTCAAACACTTAAAGTTGATTTTTTCAGCCCTTAAGTAATACTTATTATTTTCTGCAACACCCTTAAGTTTAAGGGAAATTTAAGGGAGAACTTAAGGGAAAATTACACTTAAGGTGCTTTATGCAACCGCACAGGAACTGACAAGCAGCAAGCTTTTCTGACGGTTTTCTTCAGTGTTTTCAGGTAAGTTTAGTCACTCAAATCACACAAATAATACACACAACTGTTGTTCACACTTTTATTATTTGTAATTGAGACGTATCTTTTGAATTTACTTCTTTATTTACTTAGAAAGGGTTTTATGTCTTCAAGAAAAAAGTCTGTTAGCATCTCAACCTTTTCAGAAGAGGCTAACGTTAACTCTATAGCTCTAGCGCTTGTTTATTAAAGTTTGGTTTTCTAATAACGTCTTTATTTTGTAGATGAGAGAACTGGACAGCTTTGTAAATGTTGTCAATGGATTATTGGATGTATGTATGTGCGATGTAACTTACATGGAGCACAGAAATGTGCTGCAACTAATTCAAGCGTGTTTTGATGTTTTATCATAAACAGATACGGTCAAAAAGTTGTTCTCTGATTTCATGAGTGACAAAACAACACATTGAGGAGAACATCGAGATTTCAACATTTCTGAAGGGAGTTACAGAGAGGTAGAACTTAGGTGTTGAGAAAGCTAAAATCATTAAATCACCTCATGTACTTTTTTACAAACTTATGACCGTGCATCTATTTACCACACGTTTTTTTAGTTATTTTAAGTTTTGACATCCACACATGAGTGGCATTGAATTAGCAATATTAAATGAATAAGTAAACCTAAAATGCATAAATTCTGTTATTTTAGCAAATATATTTTGTATATTTTCTGAATACTATACTTTTGTTTTCAGTGTTTTGGCTTTACTCTTGTTTGTTTTCTTTTAATGAATCTGGCACTGCATACTAAATGTTCTTGACTCTGACAAACTGCATGTTATGTTTGTAGATTCTTCCTCGCTGATGGCCGAGCAGCAGATGTGGAGCAGACCTCCTGTCAGAAAACATCTCTAAAGCGCTGTAAACCATATGACTAGTAAGTAAAACCACAAACATAAACACTACCGTTTAAATGTTTTAGGTTATGATTTTAGTTTAGTTTAGTTGGACAAAAAATACACTATAAACTGAAATATTGTTAAATATTATCACTATTTAAATGAGATGTTTTTTATGTGAATATATATAGTAAAGTGTTATTTATTTCTGTGATCTTAGCGTGAATGTTCAGTCATCATTAGTCAATTATTCAGTGTCGCATGAATTTTTCTTGAGCAGCAAATCAGCATATTAGAATGATAAATAAGCTAAGTAAGGTCACACAACTCTGGACTATTGGGAGTCCATCACACTGAAAGCATTTTACTCCTAGACTCTCCCAGTTTGAATCAATATTAAAACACATCTTTTAGTCTTTCTTTATTTGTTGCCAGAAGATGTTTCTCAGTGGGTCACAGCCCCCTCTGGCTGATTAACTTCTGATTGATTGTAACATTGAAACATGCATTTTCTGTAAAGCTTCTTTGAAATTGTTTACATTTAAAAAAATGGCTAAACCCTTAAGACGGTTAACCTGGGATTTCCTGTGGTTTTACTACAATTATCAAAGTTATTATTGGTTACTATGGTCTTCCTGGAAACATGGACAACTAAGTATGGATACAAATTAATGTTAACTGAATGCATCTATTTGTGAAACGTTGGTCAAAAGCATTTGATAAATGTAATGCATTTGTGTATTTGATCTGTTAAAATAATAAATTTGCCGTTGCTATTGAACATGTTTGATCCCTTATTGTGTTTATGGACATTTTGGTTAGCGTGATTTAACAATTATGAACGGCGGGCCAACCGTGGACCGCCAGTAAACATTTTTGATAAACCAGCGGCTCCGCAGCAGAGTAATTTCCGGCACGTACCTGTGCTATCTGGGTTTTAGACATGTTTACTACATATGCCTGCTAAGAGGAAAAAAACGTGACACAAATTGTAAACTGTTCACATTAAAACACCACATATTTGATTGAATGTGCAGCTGCTGCCGTTTATTCAGCACACGTTTATTTAACATACGTTGGCCGACGCAAAGACTTGTGGGTTATCTCTAACAACTAGGGATACACTTCAAGTGTCTTCTGAATTCTCGTGAAAGTAGGTCGCATTAGAAAAGTGACTAACAGAGCGTCTGAGTCCGTGACAGAGCTCAACATCAGACATTTTATTCAGCAATTATGCAAAATCAAAACATGTTTAAGCCGGAATTAACAGATACTGTATAAATCAACACAAAATTCAGCTACGTTACACAAATACATTAACACAAGCGTCAGACTCTGTCTGTTAGAATATGTAAAGTAATTCTTCACGAAAAAATGACAAATCATTTTCTCACTCTCAATGTGTTTGAAACCTGTGTAAAATACTTTGTTCTGCTGAACAAGAAAGAATTTGGAAGAATGTTTGTAACCAAACAAAATACTTTTTAATTTCCTACACTCTTCAAAATATCTTCTCTTGTTTTAAATGGAAATAAAATACAGGTTAAGAGCCATTTGAAGGTGAGTAAGTGTTGACAGATGTTTCATTTTGGGATGAACTCTCAGTGTAATACAGACGTGACAATAAGCATCGTTTAAAAGCATTACGCACATATGTATCAAATCTGATCAAATAAAGCTCGCTGTAATTACTCTGTTAGTCATAAAGAGAGGATTTTATTCCACAACTGCTGACATCACTGTGTCTTCTGGATGAGCGTTCTGAGTCCTTCTTCTGTTTTCTGAGAAGATAAAAGTCAATAAAAGTGATGAAGTTCTGGTGTTTGTTTTCTGGATTGTTTCAGGTGATGATGATGATGATGAAGATGAAGACTCACGCGCTCTTCCTGCACAGATGATCTGAAGAAGAATGACAGTAGGAGCAGCAAACACTGACACCTCAACAATCACTAGAATCACTAGAAGACACAAGAACACCATTAAATCCATCAAACTCTCAAACACTACACATGAGAAACAAACACAAGATGAGTTCAGTCAGAGTTCAGTCATGTACTTATGTTCAGCTGACATGGATCACAATGTTGTGCTGTAACAACACTTCATACCTCTGATTATTATTGATGTTGTAGTTGATGCTATAAAAAACACAGTTTAGTTTAGATGAGTCATAATGTGAAAACACACACACATACACACACACACACACACACGCACACACAGACACACATACGCACGCACAAACATACACGCACACATACACACACAAACAAACACACACACATACACACACATGCATTCATTCACACACACACACACACACACACACACACACACACACACTGAAGTGAGACAGACGGTGATGACGTACCTTGTTGTTGTTGTGTGTAGTTTCTGGTGTGTTAAGAGTGAGAATCTCTCAGGGTTTGTGGTGGTCACTAGAATCTTGTTTGAATCTGTAGAAGATGATGAATGTTGAGAGACATCAAACTGTAGATCATCACAATCATGTTTCATGTAAATGTCATTTCTTCATCATCAGTACAGAGTTTAATGACTGAAGTCACTTTGAGTTCAGGACGCTCCTGTCAGAGTGATGTCTTACCTGTAAATCTGACCGTATATGTGACTGAGGTCTTGATGTCATTCTTGTGTTTGAGCTCACATCTCAACTCTGTGTCGTCGTCTTCATTCATGAGTGTTGTAGTCAGAGAGATGAGACAGAGTCCATCTGATCTAATCTGATATCTGGAGTCTGTCTGTAGATCAACATGAGTCTGATTCCTCCACACCAGATGAAATCCATAAAAACTGACCACATAATCACAGTCAAATGAAAACAGCTGACAGGAGAGAGTGAGACGTGTGTTTGCTCTTATCTCAGTCTGTGATGATGATGATGATGAAGACACTGAAACACAAATCACACAACACACTCTCAGTACTCATGAGCTTCAGTGAAAACACAAGAGATGAAGAGAACTGTGATCTTGAGTTCAACATGTGTTCATATAAATGAAGAGAAACACTGACCATGAAGAACATGCAGATAAACTTGTGAATCATTTCCATGTTGATGTTCATTCACATATTGTCTGCAGGTGTAAAGTCCACCATCATGTTGTGTTGTGTTATAGATGTGGAGAGAGCAGTCAGATGTCAGACTCAGTCTCTCAGATCTCTCTGTGTTCTTCCTCTTTATTCCTCCAGTAATCACTTCTTCTGTAGATGATGTTCTATTATTATTGTAGATCCATGTAGTTGAGGAGCATCGATGAAGAGCATCTTTACAGGGCAGAGACACACTTTCACCAGAAATGATGAACACATCTTCTGCTCCACTGACACCTGAAACACCAGATGATCATTCATATTAATACATCACAATATATTCAAACACTTTAATATTTATCTCTCAATGACAGACAGATGTTTATTATTTTAACATCACATAAACCAGAAGATTTGACAGTAAATAATGTCATCGAGTTCCTCCATCATTGACTCTTGACATCAGACGTTTGCATGTGAGAATAAGACACATGAACTCTATGATAAATGTGACATGAGATGAAACTGAACATGTTTGTCAGAATGTCAGTGAGAGTCATGAAATGAAATAAATGTCTTGTATAGTTTACCTGTGAATAGTGAAGAGAGAAGGATCAGTCCCAGCAGACATATATCACTCTTCTCAGTCATGTTGTGCTTCTCTTACTGATTCTCTTCTCATTATCTACTTCTAGTTCTTCTTGACGACATTTGTAGCTCTTCCTGTGGTTTCTCATTTCCTCTTTTCTCCTCGACTGAGTCATGACACTATAACAGATTATAACACATTGTGTAGTTTAGTGGTAATATTTATAAATTACTTCAGTTGTCTTAAAGTAATTTGACACTGTTTAAGTTTCTGAAAACAAAATAGTAACTGAGCACTGAGTTGACCTGATGAAGGTTTTTCCAAACTCATTCAACACATGACTTTCCCTGCCTGAGCAGAGCAGACGCCCAGGCTTCATTAAAGCTGATCACACCTCCGTTCTTCTTCTGCAGGACATGAGTGAGGTCATCTTCACACTTCTTCCAAACCACAGATCAGCAGATTACTTTGTATTTTTGTCTTTCCAGTACAAATGTCTGAAAATTCTTAAATCAAGATGCACTTTCTTGATACACAAAACGACCCAAGAAAATAAGTATTGTTTTTAGAAAAAAAAGTACGAAATTTCAGTGAATTTGTACTTAAAACAAGAAATCTGTCAATGGGGTAGGAAAAATAATGTTGAATTAAGGTTTTTCTTACTCACAAAATCCAATTATTTGTAAGAAAGCCTTTGTAAAGTCTATTCTTTATTCATACCATTTGGAGGAAGCAACTGTAGAGCCTCCCTAACCCAGAAGACCAGACACCAATAGCAGTAGCTTTAATGGAGCTTTAGTGGCAGAAACCGCAGAGGCGACCACAGCGCCGAGTGTTCAATAGGGAGCTTTGTGCCGAGTGTTCAATAGCAGTAGCTTTAACAGAGCTTTAGCGGCAGAAATGCGACCAGGCTGTAGAATTAACAGTCCAGGACAACGAGGACAAGAAAAAGGGAGGATCCAAACCACGGTAAATTTACTGCACGCAGTTCACACAGGCCAGGACACACAGTCTTCACCCGTCCCGTTGCTAAACTGAATTTAGAGCAGTCAATAAATCCACTATATCAATGTACGAGACATACCAGACAAAAAGGACAGGCTGTAACTACCGCACACAAACACCCACAGGGGAAGATCCGGACGTGACGCATTACAGGCTGCTGCCAACCACATCTAAATAGCCGGCACTGGTCGCTGATTGGCAATCCCAAATGTCAATCGCCACACCTTCACTTCCTCTTGTCAAATGCTGCGGAGCGTCTTTGAGATGTTGTCAGACAGGACTTCCGCTCCAATGCTGCTGGGTGCAGGCCGTCGGGGCGGAAAAGCCTAGGTCGCTCCCAGAACAGATCAAAATTATTTACAAAGAGCAGCTTCTGTTCAGTACACCATGACATTAACCATTGATTGAGCGTAAATAGTCTACTGAACTTTTCATTCCCTCGTCGGTAAGTAGGAAGCGGCCCTGATACGATGATCCTCGCCGTGGGCAATGCGTTGCGTACAGTATCGACCAGACTCCTGAAATCGCGCTTCAGGACCTCCGACTGCCGCATCCTGACATCGTTCACCCCCGCGTGCAGTACGAGCTCCGATGCTAGCGTCGTCTTTCAGGATCGCAGTTACCTGCGCAGAGACATTGAGAACACGGGCGCCAGGGAAACAGTGAGTGTGAGCCTTACCTTGATTGAAGGAAGCGCGTACGTTCCGGACGATTGAGTCTCCGACGACCACAGCATTGCATTCCGTCTCGCAGAGGGCGGCAAAGCGGTTCCTGGTCGGGATCTCAAAGACCGGTGGCGGCGGTGGGGGAGAGGTTATCGCTCCGATCCTGGATTGCGCCTTACGCCGTGGGTATGCCGGTGCAGGAGTGAAGTTCAATTGGGCCCGTCGTGTTCTCGAAGCCTGGGCTCAGTGCAGAGAAACACGCGGAGTAGAAGTGGTAGGAGTATTACAATCACGTCGAAAACTTACCGCTGCTTTGCGAGCGTCAGCCCGGGATGTTTCCAGCGCCGTTTTACGTTCTCGTAGCAGTGTCTGCTCTTGAGTAGATCCTGGATCTGCTTCTCCACAACCTCCAGCTCCGACTGAAGTGCGAAGAAAGATTCATCATCTGCACTCAGAAGTAAACACACGTCTGAAACATTCGCCATTAGTGATGTAACCTTTAGTCAGATATGGTGACCCACACGAAATGTGACCTCTGCTTTTAACCCATCCAGAGAGTAGTGAACACACGCACAGCAAGTTGTGAACACACGTACACCTGGAGCAGTGGGCAGCTATCACTGCAGAGCCCGGGGAGCAAGTAAGGGTAAGGTGACTTGCTCAAGGGCACCTCAGTCGTTACCCGCCGGCCCTGAGGATCGAACCGGCAACCTTCTGGGCACAAATCTGACTCTCTAACAATTTCAACATGAAATTAACATTAATTATGTTAAGTGAACATGACTGAATCAAGTAAACCCAACAAGATCCTCTTCTGCACAACACCTAAAACAGACTTCACAAAACTCTATAAAATGCCAACACAACAGAGTACTAAACTCTAATACCCTGATAGCAAGTGTGGCGGTGATAATGGGACAGGTTCACAAATGAACCAGTTCATCTACTCCTAAAAGATCCGACTACGCCACCTGGGAGGGTTAAACCCAGGAACTAAAAATGAACCCCACAAGTTAAGATTACACAGATTCGTTATCTTTATAAATTAAGGTAGGCCAAGAACATGGGTATCCAGTACAAAAATAGAGTTTATTACATAGACATTTGTATAAAAGACAAGAATAAAATAGCTCAACTTGTCAATAACGCCACTACCAGCAGCTCAACTTAATGGCCCAAGCACACCATAGCATACAAAAGAAAGATAAATTTAATCAATTAAAATTATAACTCACCATAAACAACCACATCAAGAGAATATTCTCACAATCAACAAACCAAAAATAAAGACATTAAACAAAACAATCACGTAAGGAAATTAAACGCACACGTATACAGGGCTAGGGTTACCCACTGCAGGGAAGATGTCCATACTGATTGTACAAAAGCACACACCACCCGTGAGCTCAGATCACACAATCACACAAGTCACAAGTGTCACACGACACGGCAAGCCTTGAAGTAGCACCACCACCACTAGAGACCTTTCACCCGTGGGACCCCAGCTCCTGAAAGAAAAAGATAAATAAACACTACACATTCAATAAATACAAAATTAAATCGAAATCAAATCACGAAAACAAACCAATACTCAACCTAAATAAGAAAAAGATAAGAATCAAAAAGGGAATTGTACAAAGTAAAACAAAAACAAATACAAATAATCAAACAATAAATAAGCTCACAACAAACACAAGATTACGTAGACCAATAAGGCATGGCCCATAGAGGAAGCAACTGTAGAGCCTCCCTAACCCAGAAGACCAGACACCAATAGCAGTAGCTTTAATGGAGCTTTAGTGGCAGAAACCGCAGAGGCAGTGACCACAGCGCCGAGTGTTCAATAGCAGTAGCTTTAACAGAGCTTTAGCGGCAGAAACCGCAGAGTCAGTGACCACAGCACCGAGTGTTCAATAGCAGTAGCTTTAACGGAGCTTTAGCGGCAGAAATGCGACCAGGCTGTAGAATTAACAGTCCAGGACAACGAGGACAAGAAAAAGGAGGATCCAAACCACGGTAAATTTACTGCACGCAGTTCACAGGCCAGGACACACAGTCTTCCCGACCCGTTGCTAAACTGAATTTAGAGCAGTCAATAAATCCACTATATCATTGTCACGGCCCCTCCTCTGCTTCGCAGGGGCGGTTCCTCCTGTAGGCAGAGGAGGGTCGTTAGTGATTGGAGCCACCTGGGCTCAGGGTATTTAAACTGCTTCACTAACCACTCTGTCTCGCTCTGCTCCTCCAGGTATGATCCCGTTTTGTTGGTTCCTTTGTAGTTTTACTTAGTTTCCACTCATCACACAGTCATGTTCACACACACACACACACAGATTCACACATCCATGCACTTTGCATACACTTTACATTATGACATTATCACACCTCATTCCTTTTTCTTTGTTTAAAGTTAATAGTTTGGGTTTACAATAAAGACAACCTTTTTTGGCCTATACCTTGTTGTGCGTGTCCCCTCATTTTTGCCACAGGCTATGAGCCGGCCTGTGACAAGTGGGGGCTCGTCCTTAAGTTAAAGTGAATTGTACTTAGTCTTACTTTAGTATTTTAGTTTACTTTAACATTTTGTCATATTGATTAACGGTTTTGTCTAGTTTGTCTTTGTCTTATCATTGACACGTTTGTTTATTTGTAGATTGGCCTATTTGATTATTGTTTTGTAGTGTACTAACTTGGGTTAGTAGTTTTTAGTTTAGTTCAGATTGCCAAATTTTTGTTTGAGGGGATGCTTTGGTTGGGCCAAATTTGTTGGAGAGAGCGTTGAGAGCCATATGTTCCTTTTGTTTAGTTAGCTTTGTAGCTAAGTTTGGTTAGCAATTCACTTTGGGCCTTTTCTGGGTTTTTGTTCAGGTGGGAGTCCTCTCCTGTTGAGGCTTATCAGCGAGTGTCAATAGGAGGCTCGTGATGTTTTTGTTTTAGTGAACGTGGGTAGAGCTTCCATTTCCCCTTTCCCCTACATCGGCTCGGGAGCACCTCCGTGGATATGGGGGGGCCGCCAGTTTCTGGTTGTCTTTTCCAATCCACTGGTTTTGTGTGCATAAAACCCCACCACATGTGACTGCACGAAGACCAGGGGCAAGTTAGTTAGCTGTTTTTGGAGAATAGTGGGGTGTGGCTCCTGTCCTTAAACCCAGACTGGCAGCAGGTGAGTTGTGCTTTTTTTTTTTGGACATTTGTAATAGTTGTATTGGTTGAGGAAAATGTCTTCTGTTCTGAGTGGTTTTGTGCAGGCCTTCAGAGTTAGCCTTAGAGTTGTGTACTAAGGAGCAGTTATTTGAAATTGCTGAACATTATCATATTGAGATTGTTGATAAAAAACTTAAAGAAACTGTTAAAGCTGGATTAAAGCAAGGTCTTCGGGAAGTAGGTGTTTTTTTGGGTCAGTCTGCTAGTAGTGAGGGTGCAAGCTTTCATTCTAGCCCGTCATTAACTTTTGAGCAGCAGAGGGAGCTGTTGCAAATGCAGTTAGAAATAGCACGATTGCAAAATGTCAATAGACCAGAAGGAGTATCACAGTTTGATGTTTCACAGAATCTTCGTTTGTTGCCTAAATTTGATGAGTCCGATCCAGATACATACTTCACTTTATTTGAGCGTATTGCGGAGCTAGAGCTTGGTCAGATTTGGACATGACTATGTTGTTGCAATGTGTACTTACAGGTAAAGCACGTGAGGCTTTTTCATCACTGAGTGTAGCCGACAGTAAAGTTTATGGTAAAGTTAAATCAGCGGTTCTGAAGGTCTACGAGCTTGTGCCGGAGGCATATCGTCAACGTTTTCGTTATAGGAAAAAGTTAGATTCACAAACCTATTCTGAGTTTGTTCGTGATTTGACTTCTGCATTTAATCGTTGGTGTACAGCTTCTGAAGTTAGCACTTTTGAGGGTCTGTTTAACTTGATTGTGTTAGAACAGTTCAAAAATTCTGTGTCTGACCAGGTTGCTACATACATCAATGAACGTAAAGTTAAGTCTCCAAGTGATGCAGCAGTTCTTGCAGATGAGTATAGGCTAACACACAAAAGCCATTTTGAGTCAAACAGTGACATGCACCATAGAAATAATTGTACTCCTAGGAATAGTAGGACATCTTTTTCTGGAGCGTTTTTCCAAAGGCCTCCGCAGAAGTTTGGTTCTGGGGGACCTAAAGCACCAGTTAATGTTAATACCTGTCGCTACTGTTTAGTTGAAGGACATTGGAAGAAAGATTGTCCTCTACTGAAATCAAAAAAGTTTGGTCAAGTTAAACCTGCTGTGATGGCAGCTCCTGTTACAGCCTCTGACCACCGGGGTGAGCTTTTTCAGCCATTGGTTGAGTTTGGTTCTCAGTCTTCTTACTGTGATTTTTCGGCCTTTATTTCAGATGGTGTAGTGTCCCTGGTAGATGGCAACCAAAATGTTCCAATTAAGATCTTAAGAGACACGGGAGCTCTAGATTCGTTTATTCTGGAATCTGTTTTGCCGTTCTCTAAGGAGTCTGATACTGGCAGTTGTGTAATGGTATGCGGCATGGGGTTAGCTCCATTCTCTTCTCCTTTGCATGAAGTTACCCTTAAATGCGGTCTGGTAGAGGGTGATGTAGCTGTTGGGGTTCGACCCCAGTTGCCAGTAGAGGGAGTCCACATGATTTTGGGGAATGACTTGGCGGGTAGTAAGGTGTGGGCAGATGGCAAAATAAACATCTTTAAGAAGCAACCTTCTGTGCCCCCTGCAAAGGTATTTCAAGATTGCAGTTGTGTGTCTCCTGATGTATTTCCAGTTTGTGCTGTTACCCGCGCTGCCTCTCGTAAGGAGGCTGAGAGTAAACCAGAAAGTCTTGAGTTGCCAGTTAAACTCCACAGAGCAGTTGACTAGTTCTAGAGATTCATTGATGGCTGAGCAAAAGGCAGATACTACCTTGGCTGATCTGTTTGATAAAGTTGTTCCTGATTCAGTGGTGAGGAACATTGCTCAGTGTTATTTTCTTCTTGATGGGCTGTTGGTCCGGAAATGGGTTCCACACTGTGATCGGGGTCTAGGAGAACCATTTTTTCAAATAGTTGTACCTACTACTTTGCGAAGTGTTGCAAACTTCACATGGTGATGTGGCAGGTCATATGGGTGTTCAAAACTTATGATCGCATACTTCGTTATTTTTTCTGGCCACGGTTAAAGCGGGATGTAGCTCAGTTTATTAAAACTTGTCCTACGTGTCAGCGCACAAGCAAGCAAACCAAGTTGTAAAGCCAGCACCTTGTATCCAATACCAGCCATAGGGCAACCTTTTGAGCATCTTATTATCGATTGTGTTGGGCCTTTAACACGGTCCAAGTCAGGTCATAGCTACTTATTAACTGTTATGTGTCAAGCAACAAGATATGCGTCAGCTTTTTCCTTGCGTACCATAACTTCAAAATCATAGTTAAAGCATTAACTCAATTAATTTCAACATTTGGGATTCCAAAAATCATCCAGTCAGATCAGGGATCTAACTTTACCCTTTACATTTATTTTCTCAGGTTCTCAAACAGCTTAAAGTTAAACACAACAGGTCTACTGCGTTCCATGCCCAGAGCCAGGGAGCTTTGGAACGGTTTCATCAAACTTTAAAATCCTTGCTTCGTGCATACTGTACAGAACTGTCTGCAGATTGGGAGGAGGGGTTACCTTGGCTGCTACTAGCTGCTCGTGAAGTAGTGCAGGAAAGCACAGGGTTCAGCCCAAATGACTTAGTGTTTGGTCATAAGGTGCGTGGGCCTTTAGCAGTGCTGCAGGATGGTTGTTTACCTGAGGAACCACCTCGGAACCTTATTGACTATGTCAATGGTTTCAGGCTGAAGTTGTATAGGGCTGGTGAATTGGCGAAAGAAAAACTAGAATGTTCTCAAAAGAAAATGAAATTGAGATATGACGGACAGGCTGAGCTGCGTGAGTTTAGTCCGGTGATCATGTACTTGCTCTTTTGCCTCTTGTAAGTTCACCTTTTCAGGCAAAATACAGTGGTCCTTTTACTGTGTTGCGCAAAGTGTCAGATTTGAACTATCTTATTGAAACCCCTGGTCATTAGGTCCTCTAAATTGTGCCATGTGAACCTGCTAAAAGGTTATCACTCCCGTGATCTAAGAAAAGGTGAAGGCACTCCAGCAGTGAGGTCAGCGTTGACTGCTGCTCCAGTCACTTGTGGTCGGCTGAAAAACTCACAGACTTTGCAAAACCTTGAGGTTTTGGTAGATCATTTAGACCTTGAGAAACGTGGGAATTGGTAGCTCTTATCAGAAACTACCCCGTTTTTTTTGACACCCCATCACAAACCCACTTGATTGAACATGACATAGACATCGGAGATGCTAAGCCTATCAAACAGAGATTTTATCGTGTATCTGAGGAGAAGAGACTGCAATTGGAAACAGAGGTGCAGTATATGTTGGACAATGGTATTGCTGAGCCATGTTGTTCAAATTGGGCTTCACCCTGTCTTCTGGTCAAAAAGTCTGATTCCACTTTCAGACCCTGCACTGATTATAGAAAAGTTAACAATGTTACTAAAGCAGACCTTTACCCTCTTCCTAGGATGGAGGACTGCATTGATCAAGTTGGGTCAGCAAAGTATGTTAGCAAATTTGATCTTTTAAAGGGATATTGGCAAGTACCTCTTACCAAAAGAGCTGTGAGATTGCTGCCTCCTCTCTCTATGCCATGGCCATCCTGCAGGTCCGCCAGGCCAGGGCGTTGAGAGAGCTCCACGAGTGTAAGGCCGACCCAGGTATAATGCAGGATTTGTGCCGCCACTGACAGCGCTCTACGGAGCGACCAAGGTGGCGGCACGGGACCTGGGTCGGACGATGTCCACGGAAGTGGTCCAGGAGAGTCACCCCCGGCTGAACCTTGCGCGGATGAGTGACACCGAGAAAGTCCGCTTTCTTGATACCCGTCTCGCAGGGTGGGCTGTTGGTACACCGTCGAGGACTGCGCTCAGCAGTTTTTGACGGTGAAGAAGCAGACAGTGGCGATTAGCCACATTTTTACCACGCTGCGACTCGGCCGCCCTCAAGCCTCCGAGATCTCACGTCATGTCTGTTTCCCGGCAGCTCAGGACCCCTTCCACATCGGCTCCGGTTACTGTGCCCCCACAGGTGGCACCCCGGAAGTCGAGGTCGAGGGGGAAACCTCACCCCGTCAGCTAACTTCTCACGAGAAGTGACACTGACGGAAGACCCCAGGGGAGCAACATCGGGCCCGACCTTCACAGCTACGGCTCTGATCAGTCGGTACGGGACGGCTCCTGCCTCGTCACCAAAGCCGGGCCCTTCTCAGGGCCTGGCGCCCACTTACTCACAGAGAGTTTTCTGTTTCCCCTGGGAGTTCATTCCTGCCGATCGCACACTCCACTGGACTGTGCCCGGCAAACCCGACCCCACGCCCTGGCGAGGCGTAGGGTCGTACACACACGACAGCTGCTACCACTCTCAAAGACAGTGCGTGCAGCTGTCCCGCCAGGCAGGTAAGTAGGCAGAGCCAACCTTCCCTCCGGGGCCCCTACCCGCGACAGGGTTAGCTCCGCCAGCCATCGAACCACCCTCCATGGGAATGGTGAAGCAGACCGTCCCCTTGGTCCCCCTGTCACAGTCCCTGGGAGCTCGAGAGCTGCCCACACTGTCTCGGTGGCTAAGGCAGACGGTCCGTCTTGGTTACTCGATCCAGTTCGCCAGAGACTCTACCAAGTTTTGGGGCATCATCTCTCCCTCTGTCTGAGGCTAGGGACGCCTACATACTTCGGGTAGAGGTCACCACCCTTCTGGCAAACAGGCATCGAGTTCGTCCCTCAAACCAAGATGTTCGGTGGGTTACAACCCGCACTTCATCGTTCCCAAGAAAGACGGCGGGTTGCGCCCCGGAGGTCTGCGTACCCTGAAACCAAGCACCTTCACAAGCTGCTGCTCAGGATGCTCACGCAGAGGCGCGTCCTGACATCCATCAGGTGTCAGGATTGGTTCGTGGCAATCGACCTGAAATCCCTTTCGGTCTGTCCCTGTCTCCACGGTCTTCACGAAGATCGTGGAAGCCGCCCTTTCTCCCTGAGGGGAGGAAGGTGTGGCGGGTACTTAACTATCTCAACGACTGGCCTATCCTGACACACTCGTGAGATCTGTTATGTATACAAGGGGTCTGGTGCTCCGGCACCCAGATCGATTGGGAATCCAGGTCAACCGAGGAAAGGACAAGCTCTCCCCAGGGCAGAGCATCCCTCTTCTCGGTAGGGAACTCAACTCTGTCACCATGTCGGCGCAACTGTCCGCAGTACGCGCCCAGCCGGTGTTGAACTGCCTGGAACATTTCAGGCAGACAGCGGTCCCCCTGAAACAATTCAGAGGCTCCTGGGCATAGCGTCCTCGTCGGGTGAGACCCCTCGGGTTGATGCACATGAGACCGCTCCAACACTGGCTTCAGAGTCGAGTTCCGAGGAGAGCGTGGCACACCGGCAGCAGGCGCATGGTGATGACGCCCTGCGGCCGACGCACCAAAACCCCTGGTCTTCCAAGACTTTTTCGACGGACTAAAGTCCCTCAGGGCAGGTTATGAGGCAAGTCGTGGTGACGACGGACGCCTCCCTGCAGGGGTGCGGTAAAGTGTGTAACGGGCACGCAGGCGGGGCATTGGGCGAACCCCCACCTGGCTGGCATATCAATTGCCAGGAGTTGTGGGCAGTGCTACTTGCACTGAGCAGGCTGCGGCCTCTCATGCGGGACAAGCACGTGCTGGTCCGAGGACGGCACTAAAGCTGTAGCGTACATCAGATCTTAGGGTGGCGTTCGCTCACAGCAGCTAACACAACTTGCTCGACGCCTCCTCCGGTGGAGTCAACAGGTGATCCGTTCCCTGTGGGCCACACTCACCTCGGGCAAACTGAACTAGACAGCCGACGCGCTCTCTTGTCAGTTTATGCGTAGAGAGTGGCGACTCCACCCCCGCGTAGGCCGCTTGGTACTCCCTGTCCGAGGCTCTCGACACGGATATCCTTGCGCACAGCTGACCGCGGGACGGGCGGAAGCACACCTTCCCCCCCCCAGAGCCTCCTTGCACAGACACTGTGCAAGGCCAGGGAAGAGGAGCACCAAGTGTTATTGGTTACACCGCACTGGTCTAACCGCACTTGGCGTCAGAGCTGATGCTCTGGACAGCGACTCCCCCTGACCCATTCCCCTGACAGAGGACCTGCTCTCTCAGGGGAAGGACACGTTCTGGCATCCCAGATCAGACCTCTGGAACACCATGTCTGGTCTCTAGACGGGACGAGAAGATCCTGAGTTGGCTACTCCCCCTCTATGGCGGAGACCATCACCCAGGCTAGGGCCCCATCTACTGGGCGGTTACACGCCTCTAGACGGCGCCGCTTCTTGTCCTGGTGTCTCTCTCAACGAGAAAGACCCACTGAGGTGCTCGATCAGGATTGTGTTGTCCTTCTTACGAGACTGGAGACTAACATCTCCCCTCCACACTGAGTGTGTATGTAGTCGCTGTCGCCACTCATCACGACTCAGTTGATGGAAAGTTTCTAGGATGACACGACCTGGTCACCAGGTTCCTAAGGGGTGCGAGAGGGCGGCTCCCGCCTCATCTCCGCTCCATACCCTCTTGGGACCCAAAGGGGTCCTCGGGGGGCCTCTGGGCCCCCCAAGAGCCCCTCGGAGGTTCCGATCTTCCTCACCCGAGTAAGACGGCCCTCCTGATGGCGCTCGCTTCCTTCAAGAGGGTAGGGCACCTCTGAGCATCCTCCGTGTCCCCGGATTGCCTTGAATTCGGCCCTGGTAGCTCTCACGTTATCTTGAGACCAAGGCCCGGATGCGTGCCCAAAAAGTTCCCACTACTCCCTTACGGGGCGAAGTGGTGAACTTGCAGGCGCTCCCCATTGAGGAGGAAGACCCAACCCCATCCGTGTTGTGTCCTGGACCGCACGCAGGGCCTCAGTAGCTCTGACCAGCTCCTTGTCTGTATTGGAGGACAGCAGAGGGGAAGGCTGTCTCCAAGCAGAGGTTGGCGCACTGAGTCGTGGATGCCGTTACGGTTCAGAATCTCCTATGCCCACTGAGGGGGGTATAGCCACCTCCTGGCACTGGCAGAAGCGCCTCTCTAGCAGACATCTGTAGAGCTGCGGGTTGGGCTACGCCCAAACACCTTCGCAGGGGTTAAACAACCTTAGCGTAAACCCGGTGTCAGCCCACGTCCTGCGTGGCAACATGTAGGACTGGCATCCGGCGGGGCGTATGCCTGCGAAAGCATCACCCCACCCTCTAGTAGGCTGGGTCAGTGTGCTATCTACCTCTCTCCTTACCCTACTCTGGCTAAGGACAGGTACCCTATCCGCTTCCCTTCTTACCCAACCACTTGGTTAGGAATAGGCATTCTATCCATCACTAAGCAAGCACCACCTGGGGGTTGGCTGGGCAGAGCAGCCTTCCCCCTTAGGCCGGGATAACATGTGACCATCCCCTGGCTCTAACCGGACCTAGTGCTACGGACGCCTGTAACAATCCCCCCCCCCCCCGTGGGCTGTTCCGTCTGATGTATCCTCATGATATGGTTCCCACTCCTGGTAACCCATGAGCTTCCCCAGGTGGACCTCCACCTCGCGGTTAACTACTCAGCCCGCACGTTCCATGCGTTCTCCTCCAAGGACGAGACCATACCTTATCCACCGTATTCCTCCCCACGGGTAGGAGGTGGCCTCTGCAGCGCATCCCTAATTAAGGAAGTTGCGCTTACCCGGTGTAAACCCGAGCCGGACGGCCTCTCGCCAGTAGAGAGCTAAGGCCTCCGTCCGTGAAAGGTTACCGGTCAGGGCTGTTCCCATCTTTCTCCGAGAAAGCTCTGGAACCCCCCCGACCACCACACTGGAAGGTTACAGTTTCGCGAAAGCATCGAGCTGACACGCCCAGGCCTGTTACCGTCGCTTCGCTAGAGACTGTGGCGCGATACAGCGTTGTGGCGTTTTCCATAGGCAACCCCATCTGTCGTTCTCGACACAACGTCTCGTTCCCTCCATCAGGGAACAGAGGTTACATACGTAACCGAGACGTTTTTCTGTGTCTTTGGTGTGTTATAAGTTGCCCATGCATGTATTAGACACCTAAAATTAAAGTGTCGGAACAACAGATCCATTCTATCTAAAAGCGAATGCGAAACCAGACCTGATTGAAACGCCTCGTGTAATCACACCCCGGCGAATGTACGTCACTTCGTAACATGATTTGACTAAGACCGCCCAAATCTAAACGCAAGTGAGGTGGGCATACTTGTAAATCTCATTGTATCGTCGCTGCCGCAGCCAAGTTACGGAGACGCTGTGTGTTTTGTTGCTAAAAGAAGGACTCTTTGTTTGCCAAAAGATGAGACGAGTAAATACGAATGGTTACATTTTATTTACAACACTGTTCCAGAAAAGTACAATACGAATGTTCAGGTTTGGGGAGCGCATTTCACAGACGATTGCTTCACGAACGTGGAGAGAGACTAAGACCGGCTTTGCGCGAATGCTTTGGTTAAAAAGTGGGGCCATTCCAACCATTACAACTTCGCTGGCGCTTCAGATTCGCAGCCTGTAAGTATATTGTCATTGTAAAAGACTTTGTTATGGACTAACGCGAGTCGAGTTTGTCGTCTGTTTGGGATCTGCAAATGCAGACATGCGCACAACGTGAAAAAAGACAACATAGGTCCTAATATTCAGTAATAATGTTCCAACTAGAGGCAACAAATGTTGTGTTTATAATGTCTTCTTATATTTAGTATTTATTTTGGGTTTATTGTCTTTGCTGAGTCGCGACGAGACGTGGCGTAACACTGGTTGATCAAGAAGGGCTAAAGCACTCGCGTTATTAACTATTATACCATTCCCTACTGTAATGCGAGTTTGTTTCTATCTCACACAAACTCTGTATGATGTATATGGTTGTTTGTTTATAGTCTTTTTAACTTTGTGTATAAAAGGTAAAACAGTAAGTTTTGTGTAATTTCTGAGTGATTTTGGGCACAGACAAGACATATTTAGATATATTTTACGTGCACTGGCACTGTTATTCACCCCGGTTATAAAGAAGTATTCATAGGAATGTTTGTAACATAATTGTGTTAGTAGATCAGAAATCACATTAACTTAGACGAGTATTAGAATCAAGATTGTTTGAATGATAGAATCAACATACTTATGCATGATAGAAATGATAGAATCAACATACATATACTAATGTAGTAAGTGTTTTCATAAAAATATTTTAACCATTTTCAGCAATACAAAATCCAGTGATATTTTAAAGGCCTGACACAAATATGTCAAAACTTATTAAAAACTATCAGACCAAAAACCTGGTGGTGCAGCTAAGAAGTCAATCCAATATTAGACCAAAGACCTTGTAGCGCAGCTTATTTAAAAAAAATGAATCAATGCTGACGTTCCACCATCCATCCATTTTCTACCGCTTGTCCGAACTACCTCGGGTCACGGGGAGCCTGCGCCTATCTCAGGAGTCATCGGGCATCAAGGCAGGATACACCCTGGATGGAGTGCCAACCCATCGCAGGGCACACACACACACACTCACTCATTCACTCACACCCTACGGACAATTTTTCCAGAGATGCCAATCAACCTACCATGCATGTCTTTGGACCAGGGGAGGAAACCGGAGTACCCGGAGGAAACCCCCGAGGCACGGGGAGAACATGCAAACTCCACACACACAAGTCGGAAGCGGGAATCGAACCCCCAACCCTGGAGGTGTGAGGCGAACGTGCTAACCACTAAGCCACCGTGCCTGTATGACGTTCCACCATTAGATCAAAAACCTTGTTGCCTTGAAATAATGGTGGCAGACAAAAACAGTTGGATATTAACAAATAAGAGATAGCGGGAATCTACCTGATTGGTTTCGAAAGGAAACGCCTCTGAGTAGTTTCAGTATAATTAGGGGTTGGAAAACACCCGATTTTCAGATGCTTTTTGGGAACATCTCACTTTGCTTGACTTGAACAAATAAAGTTAATTCTTTGACACCTGGACCTTGTTTGTCTGAGCAATTTTTTGAACTGCAAGATCAGCATTTTTCTCCTCATCATAAGCTGTAGTTTTTAACTATTTAACATCATATTTTTTTAATAAAACCTTACCAATCCTTTACATCTTGCTCGAGTCGCGCAGGCAAAGTTGATGTACCGGCTTGATTATCTTAATTTTCCGTATCAGATTCGGGCTCAAATTGATATAAGGAAGTACCGATGACATTTTATCACCTGCAAACGCTTGCAGTATTTGACCAATCACCACGCACTGGTTAACAGGCCAATCATAGCACACCTCACTTTTCAGAGCGATGAGTTTTGTAAAAAATCAGCGCGTTTCAGAGAGGCGGAGCAAGGAGGAGATACAAACATGCACGGTATGTGGAAAATACAACGTTTTTTTTTTACTTTAATGGTGTATACACATTGCATTACATCTAAAACAAACAATAATATTTGTTTTAGCCGTGTCATATGATCCCTTTAAACCAATGAAAGCATTGGAAAGAGCATGTGATTACATATTGAAGCTCTGACCATTGAGAAACTTAGGCACTTCACATAAAAAACTTCATCAATGGTTGACAATGAACTGAAAAGCTTCATACTGCAATGCATGTTGGGTACCAGCAGTACAAAACGTATCCATGATTGTTTGTCACCATCAATGCGGTTTCAAAGTGTTTCTCAGTGGCACTGTTTACTCTTTCCCCTCCAGCCTTAAAAAAAAGTTGCCACATTTTCACTAAATATTGATGGCCTTACAGTACATTTTCTGTAATTAATTTATGGACAAACAATATATCAAATGAAAGAACAGAGTCTCTGCTTTTAAACACAAGAAACTGTTCTATCTTCGTTTGTTCTTTTTTATTACCCCTTAGATGTGGTCAGGTTTCATCAAAAATGCATCACTTTGATTAAACAGAGATAATAAACATTATTTGTCAAAGACTCCACCCAGGTTACACTCAGAACAATCATTAAAAACAAATCAAATATACATGTTCTAGGTTCAGAGATTCTGTACTTTCTCCAAAGGTGTGTAACAGCGCCACCTGCTGTACAACAGTATAAACACAGATTGCCGCAATGACTCCTTTTTGGCGGGGACGTTTTTATGACGAGATAACTTGCCAATGGCGTGAAAGAGTTAAAAAGGTTTACATAAATCTTTCCATAAAAACAGCTGCAATTCCTCAACCAATATTCCTGCTGGGTAATCCACATTGTTTCATGACATTTGTTGATTTGTTGATGACCAGCATTCATCTGAAAAAATTGTGGCCATTTTTGCCTTTCAACATCAAAGCATAGTTGTTCATTATAAAACACTACAGCAATGAAAGAAAGACAAATATTTCTGCATATCATTTTTCTGCATGGCCTGGAAGTTGATAAAAACGTGAATCGTTGCACTGAGACATTAAGCTTTTTATAATGTACATGTGCAAATAAAGAAAACAGTTATTTTAATTTGTTATAATATTTTGCAGGATTTTTATTTGTGCCTTCATCAAGAGAGTTACAGTTCTAATTATTCTTAATATTCATTCAATTAAACATAATTTGTAATTGTTGTGTTAGCTACGGGACAAACTCTCCCCCAACACGCTACACATTTTAACCACACCTTCCCCCTTGATTTCCAACCACTGATCTTGACAACATCATCAACTGGTCATATTTGTGTAATGTGTAGATCTTAAAGGGATAGTACACCCCAAAAGGAAAATTCTTTCATGAATTATTCATCCATAAATTGTTCCAAACATGTATAAATGTTCTTGTTCCCTTGAACACAAAGAAAGATATTTGGAAGAATTATAACAACTGAGATGTATGGGGCACTTCTGACTACAATAATTCTATTGAAGTGCAGGAATATTGCAAGAGTTTGTTTCCAAAATAGAGATAACTCTGTTTTTAAAATAATTCAAAAATATTTTTTTTAATGTGCATTCAAATTTATATCAATCAAACTCCAGTTGGTTTGTTTTGATCTAAGCCATAATAACAAAAAAATACAGTTTATTTAGATAAAAACATGAAAACATCTTTTTTTAAACAGAGTTATCAAATTTTGGAACCAAACTCCTCTTTTACAAGTCCATATTTCCATATTTCCAAAATGCCAAAAATATAAAAATATAAAATAATAAATGCAGGATATTTTCATAGTCTGGCTTAACAGCAAAGTTGGCCCAAACTACAACAACGGGGAGTGCATGCAGACTCACTCAACGGGCCCTGAGCAATGCCACGAGGAGCCTTTAAAGGTGCAGTTTTTGATTTTCAGAGGCCACTCAGCGGCTTTGTATCATGGTAAATAGCGAGTGAGCGAGCGTACTGTCGCTACCCGATCCGTATCGGAAACACGATTTGTTCCGCGCATGCGCGAAAGTGCGTCAACTTCCGGCCGAAATAATTTACGGCAAACACGATTTGTTCCGCGCATGCGTGAAACTCCGTCTACTTCTGTTCGAAACAATTTACGGCAGTTTTAATAAAAAAGTTGTTTGTCCAATATTTTTTTAAATAAACTCTTTATAAAAAAATAGCAATTAACAACAAAAGACATTAAACACATTACAAATTATAATGGTTTGGTGAAACGTACGAGGGATACACAAAGAATCCTGTAAAGAGTGGAAAGTATTTTTTCTCTAATAATCTTTATGTTGCTTTTTATTATATTTTTTGATTCCAAGAAAATACAATATGACAAAATAGTATATGTCAGGAGTGAGAAATTGATTTTTATATATAAAAATACTTCTTTATTTATAGAAAAACTATAAAACTTAAAATGAATATGTTTATTAGTAATTCTCTTAAAACCTTTTTTTTGGCAAAATATGTGAAGGTTAATATGTGGCACAAATTGATAACCTAATTAAATAATTGAAATCCTTACCTGGTTACCCTTGACAAGCAGGATTTTCAGAATTCATCCAATTTATTTATACATTTGTTCCTTATTTTCTTTAGTCATTCACTAAATCTCAACCTCCCACCCAGCCTCTCTCAGTCACACAATCAAACATATATTCATCTACTTAAATTGCTGATTGAGGAACAGGGCATTGACCTAACTTCTAATATTTTAACAAATGTCTGCATTTAAGAAACACACAGAAAAATATATTTATGTATTTATTACATTTATTTACACATTTGGTTATTCCAAACAACCACCCAAACCCCACCCACCCAATCACTCAACCTAACCAGTCACCCTTGTTTGCTCACTCACTCGCACTCTCTCGCACTCTCTCGCACATAGCGCTTCCAACCATTTTTGTACTCTCCAATATCACCACTAACAGACTGTCGTAAAACGTCTGTGATAACAGGAAGTGGCGCCAATTAGAACGTATCGAGTCGACTGTCGTAAAAACGGCAATTACCGGAAGTAGACGCACTTTCGCGCATGCGCGGAACAAATCGTGTTTCCGGGACGGATCGGGTAGTGACACGTACATTTACACTAAAAATCTGAATGCATTGTGGGTAAAAAATTGTGAATGAATGTAGTGGATGAGTTGTTTCCTCAGAATTCGGACAACACTACAAAATGGCGGACAGCGGATATAGTGCACAAGCACAGCTTATGTGTGTAGATGTATGTACAGGTCCAGCTCAAAACAAAGTGTCTTTTCAAAATTAGAGTCACAAGGTCTCTGTGACAGATACCTTTGACTACCATTATACTATGGTAGTCAATGGTTCACCAGAAATATCACATTCTTCTAAATATCTTTCTTTATGTTAAACAGAACAAATAAACATATACAGGTTTGACAGAATTTTCTTTTTTGGGTGGACTATGACTTTAAGGAGCTCAAACAATTGAGGCAGTGTTTACACAAGGAAGTAGACTAGAGGTTGTTATGTGATTGAGCACCAACAGTTACCTGCAAGTAATAGGGCCCTGCGGGTTCTGAAACCAGTTCAAAAGAAGCCCAACACGCTGCCCCGTGTGAGGCTCGAACTCACGACCTTCAGATTATGAGACTGACGCGCTGCCTAACTGCGCCAACGAGGCGTGCCGCGGCACGAAGCATTAGATAGCAATCTTCAAAAGTTAAAAGAAAGGATATTCTTGCTTGTGACCATGATGTGATACAATCGGAGAAAGAATAGGTAATAGATGAGCGCTAAAACTTTTCGGCAGCGTCCGTTGGACGCCATGGCGCAATTCTGGACTGACCGTTTTCGTTTCAGTGACAGAATAGCCTAACAGTTCAATATGCAGTGTTTTATGAGAGTAAAAGTAACAACCACAACAACAACAGAAAATCACAACTTTTCATTAAATCTGTTTCATGAATTTCATATGAGCTGTGAAAGCACAATATGTGCATCCATCAGGCCGCAGCTAAACGCTAGCCTGTCTCGCATCAGGAGCAGGACTTAGTGTAAATGACTGTAGGGTTCACTTTTTTTATTAAACAGGTTAAAGGCACGGTAACTCATTGGGAAATTGAAGCCATACACATAGCCCTAACCTTACCGTAAATCACGGCTGTTCGATAAAGCGGTCTTTTTTCTTATTTTAAAGCAAAAACTACTGAACATACAAAAAGCGCACAAAGTGTAACAATTGAAATGGAATCATCTCTAGCACAGTACTGACAAAGCTACTAATATGACACATGGCCATGCCGTTTATACCAGAACTGATTCCTAATAATCTTCCCAATTAAAACAGGGTTCATTATGAAATGCTCTTAACGTGCTGATCATAAATGCAATTAGTTCAATTCATATAATTCATGCTAAACGTAGAAACAAGACCTTATGGATTATAAATAAGCATTCAATCGAAGAGGGAAGTGTCAAAAAGAGAGGTGCGAAGGTCCCCTCTGTCCACCGGGGAATCGCGCTCCTGGCCGGACGTTATTTCTAAATGGCCTGTGCGCCATTGAATGGCTGCAATCACGAGTCATTCTGAAAGTCGTTGGTCTACAGTTGCCGAGAGGCCCGATCCCCGCGGATCTTACACCACGCCAAAGTCAGGATGGCCGAGCGGTCTAAGGCGCTGCGTTCAGGTCGCAGTCTCCTCTGGAGGCGTGGGTTCGAATCCCACTTCTGACATTCCTTTGAATACGCTGGAGCCTCCCGGAGCTCACGTGCTCGGTTTCACATGGAAACGGTCGTTGGCTGATTTCTCGCGGACAGTGTGAGGCACAGGTGTCAAACGCAGTTCCGGCAGAGTCTAGCTCCAACCAGCGCTGGCTTGAAGCTGCTAGTAATCCTCTGAAGGGCTTTATTACCAGGCACAGGTGTTTTCCATCGGGCGTGAGCATGCGTTCTGTCTGCCACGTACTCCTTTGCATTCTTCCTGTGCCGTTTTGCCGTCCACGCCTATCCGTAGACCGCCGTCAGGGAGGTAGGGAGGGCCTGTGGCGCAATGGATAACGCGTCTGACTACGGATCAGAAGATTCTAGGTTCGACTCCTGGCTGGCTCTTTGCGCCTCCATTTTCGTGCCACACGGCCTTTAGCTGACCTCTGCGAAAAATAGCTCGGACGGTGACCGGTAGACAGGCCTTCGATAGCTCAGTTGGTAGAGCGGAGGACTGTAGGTGTCTCACTGGTCATCCTTAGGTCGCTGGTTCGAATCCGGCTCGAAGGAAGTGCCTTTTTAGACCTGCCGTCAAAGGCCATTGTTTTCAAAAGCCCATGAAAAACAGCCATAGGTCGTCCAAAAAAAACACTTTCCCTGACCGGGAATCGAACCCGGGCCGCGGCGGTGAGAGCGCCGAATCCTAGCCACTAGACCACCAGGGAACACAACCGGTACTCGCGGGGAGCCGTGGGTGCCTGCAAGATGTGCAGCCCTAAACGAGGCAGTCTGTCCGAAGGGACACCAACAGTTACCTGCAAGTAATAGGGCCCTGCGGGTTCTGAAACCAGTTCAAAAGGAGCCCAACACGCTGCCCCGTGTGAGGCTCGAACTCACGACCTTCAGATTATGAGACTGACGCGCTGCCTAACTGCGCCAACGAGGCGTGCCGCGGCACGAAGCATTAGATAGCAATCTTCAAAAGTTAAAAGAAAGGATATTCTTGCTTGTGACCATGATGTGATACAATCGGAGAAAGAATAAGTGATAGATGAGCGCTAAAACTTTTCGGCAGCGTCCGTTGGACGCCATGGCGCAATTCTGGACTGACCGTTTTCGTTTCAGTGACAGAATAGCCTAACAGTTCAATATGCAGTGTTTTATGAGAGTAAAAGTAACAACCACAACAACAACAGAAAATCACAACTTTTCATTAAATCTGTTTCATGAATTTCATATGAGCTGTGAAAGCACAATATGTGCATCCATCAGGCCGCAGCTAAACGCTAGCCTGTCTCGCATCAGGAGCAGGACTTAGTGTAAATGACTGTAGGGTTCACTTTTTTTATTAAACAGGTTAAAGGCACGGTAACTCATTGGGAAATTGAAGCCATACACATAGCCCTAACCTTACCGTAAATCACGGCTGTTCGATAAAGCGGTCTTTTTTCTTATTTTAAAGCAAAAACTACTGAACATACAAAAAGCGCACAAAGTGTAACAATTGAAATGGAATCATCTCTAGCACAGTACTGACAAAGCTACTAATATGACACATTCCATGCCGTTTATACCAGAACTGATTCCTAATAATCTTCCCAATTAAAACAGGGTTCATTATGAAATGCTCTTAACGTGCTGATCATAAATGCAATTAGTTCAATTCATATAATTCATGCTAAACGTAGAAACAAGACCTTATGGATTATAAATAAGCATTCAATCGAAGAGGGAAGTGTCAAAAAGAGAGGTGCGAAGGTCCCCTCTGTCCACCGGGGAATCGCGCTCCTGGCCGGACGTTATTTCTAAATGGCCTGTGCGCCATTGAATGGCTGCAATCACGAGTCATTCTGAAAGTCGTTGGTCTACAGTTGCCGAGAGGCCCGATCCCCGCGGATCTTACACCACGCCAAAGTCAGGATGGCCGAGCGGTCTAAGGCGCTGCGTTCAGGTCGCAGTCTCCTCTGGAGGCGTGGGTTCGAATCCCACTTCTGACATTCCTTTGAATACGCTGGAGCCTCCCGGAGCTCACGTGCTCGGTTTCACATGGAAACGGTCGTTGGCTGATTTCTCGCGGACAGTGTGAGGCACAGGTGTCAAACGCAGTTCCGGCAGAGTCTAGCTCCAACCAGCGCTGGCTTGAAGCTGCTAGTAATCCTCTGAAGGGCTTTATTACCAGGCACAGGTGTTTTCCATCGGGCGTGAGCATGCGTTCTGTCTGCCACGTACTCCTTTGCATTCTTCCTGTGCCGTTTTGCCGTCCACGCCTATCCGTAGACCGCCGTCAGGGAGGTAGGGAGGGCCTGTGGCGCAATGGATAACGCGTCTGACTACGGATCAGAAGATTCTAGGTTCGACTCCTGGCTGGCTCTTTGCGCCTCCATTTTCGTGCCACACGGCCTTTAGCTGACCTCTGCGAAAAATAGCTCGGACGGTGACCGGTAGAAGGCCTTCGATAGCTCAGTTGGTAGAGCGGAGGACTGTAGGTGTCTCACTGGTCATCCTTAGGTCGCTGGTTCGAATCCGGCTCGAAGGAAGTGCCTTTTTAGACCTGCCGTCAAAGGCCATTGTTTTCAAAAGCCCATGAAAAACAGCCATAGGTCGTCCAAAAAACTTTCCCTGACCGGGAATCGAACCCGGGCCGCGGCGGTGAGAGCGCCGAATCCTAGCCACTAGACCACCAGGGAACACAACCGGTACTCCGCGGGAGCCGTGGGTGCCTGCAAGATGTGCAGCCCTAAACGAGGCAGTCTGTCCGAAGGGACACCAACAGTTACCTGCAAGTAATAGGGCCCTGCGGGTTCTGAAACCAGTTCAAAAGAAGCCCAACACGCTGCCCCGTGTGAGGCTCGAACTCACGACCTTCAGATTATGAGACTGACGCGCTGCCTAACTGCGCCAACGAGGCGTGCCGCGGCACGAAGCATTAGATAGCAATCTTCAAAAGTTAAAAAGAAAGGATATTCTTGCTTTGTGACCATGATGTGATACAATCGGAGAAAGAATAAGTGATAAGATGAGCGCTAAAACTTTTCGGCAGCGTCCGTTGGACGCCATGGCGCAATTCTGGACTGACCGTTTTCGTTTCAGTGACAGAATAGCCTAACAGTTCAATATGCAGTGTTTTATGAGAGTAAAAGTAACAACCACAACAACAACAGAAAATCACAACTTTTCATTAAATCTGTTTCATGAATTTCATATGAGCGTGAAAGCACAATATGTGCATCCATCAGGCCGCAGCTAAACGCTAGCCTGTCTCGCATCAGGAGCAGGACTTAGTGTAAATGACTGTAGGGTTCACTTTTTTTATTAAACAGGTTAAAGGCACGGTAACTCATTGGGAAATTGAAGCCATACACATAGCCCTAACCTTACCGTAAATCACGGCTGTTCGATAAAGCGGTCTTTTTCTTATTTTAAAGCAAAAACTACTGAACATACAAAAAGCGCACAAAGTGTAACAATTGAAATGGAATCATCTCTAGCACAGTACTGACAAAGCTACTAATATGACACATTTCCATGCCGTTTATACCAGAACTGATTCCTAATAATCTTCCCAATTAAAACAGGGTTCATTATGAAATGCTCTTAACGTGCTGATCATAAATGCAATTAGTTCAATTCATATAATTCATGCTAAACGTAGAAACAAGACCTTATGGATTATAAATAAGCATTCAATCGAAGAGGGAAGTGTCAAAAAGAGAGGTGCGAAGGTCCCTCTGTCCACCGGGGAATCGCGCTCCTGGCCGGACGTTATTCTAAATGGCCTGTGCGCCATTGAATGGCTGCAATCACGAGTCATTCTGAAAGTCGTTGGTCTACAGTTGCCGAGAGGCCCGATCCCCGCGGATCTTACTCGCGCCAAAGTCAGGATGGCCGAGCGGTCTAAGGCGCTGCGTTCAGGTCGCAGTCTCCTCTGGAGGCGTGGGTTCGAATCCCACTTCTGACATTCCTTTGAATACGCTGGAGCCTCCCGGAGCTCACGTGCTCGGTTTCACATGGAAACGGTCGTTGGCTGATTTCTCGCGGACAGTGTGAGGCACAGGTGTCAAACGCAGTTCCGGCAGAGTCTAGCTCCAACCAGCGCTGGCTTGAAGCTGCTAGTAATCCTCTGAAGGGCTTTATTACCAGGCACAGGTGTTTTCCATCGGGCGTGAGCATGCGTTCTGTCTGCCACGTACTCCTTTGCATTCTTCCTGTGCCGTTTTGCCGTCCACGCCTATCCGTAGACCGCCGTCAGGGAGGTAGGGAGGGCCTGTGGCGCAATGGATAACGCGTCTGACTACGGATCAGAAGATTCTAGGTTCGACTCCTGGCTGGCTCTTTGCGCCTCCATTTTCGTGCCACACGGCCTTTAGCTGACCTCTGCGAAAAATAGCTCGGACGGTGACCGGTAGAAGGCCTTCGATAGCTCAGTTGGTAGAGCGGAGGACTGTAGGTGTCTCACTGGTCATCCTTAGGTCGCTGGTTCGAATCCGGCTCGAAGGAAGTGCCTTTTTAGACCTGCCGTCAAAGGCCATTGTTTTCAAAAGCCCATGAAAAACAGCCATAGGTCGTCCAAAAACACTTTCCCTGACCGGGAATCGAACCCGGGCCGCGGCGGTGAGAGCGCCGAATCCTAGCCACTAGACCACCAGGGAACACAACCGGTACTCCGGAGCCGTGGGTGCCTGCAAGATGTGCAGCCCTAAACGAGGCAGTCTGTCCGAAGGGACACCAACAGTTACCTGCAAGTAATAGGGCCCTGCGGGTTCTGAAACCAGTTCAAAAGGAGCCCAACACGCTGCCCCGTGTGAGGCTCGAACTCACGACCTTCAGATTATGAGACTGACGCGCTGCCTAACTGCGCCAACGAGGCGTGCCGCGGCACGAAGCATTAGATAGCAATCTTCAAAAGTTAAAAGAAAGGATATTCTTGCTTGTGACCATGATGTGATACAATCGGAGAAAGAATAAGTGATAGATGAGCGCTAAAACTTTTCGGCAGCGTCCGTTGGACGCCATGGCGCAATTCTGGACTGACCGTTTTCGTTTCAGTGACAGAATAGCCTAACAGTTCAATATGCAGTGTTTTATGAGAGTAAAAGTAACAACCACAACAACAACAGAAAATCACAACTTTTCATTAAATCTGTTTCATGAATTTCATATGAGCTGTGAAAGCACAATATGTGCATCCATCAGGCCGCAGCTAAACGCTAGCCTGTCTCGCATCAGGAGCAGGACTTAGTGTAAATGACTGTAGGGTTAACTTTTATATTAAACAGGTTAAAGGCACGGTAACTCATTGGGAAATTGAAGCCATACACATAGCCCTAACCTTACCGTAAATCACGGCTGTTCGATAAAGCGGTTTTTCTTATTTTAAAGCAAAAAACTACTGAACATACAAAAAAGCGCACAAAGTGTAACAATTGAAATGGAATCATCTCTAGCACAGTACTGACAAAGCTACTAATATGACACATTCCATGCCGTTTATACCAGAACTGATTCCTAATAATCTTCCCAATTAAAACAGGGTTCATTATGAAATGCTCTTAACGTGCTGATCATAAATGCAATTAGTTCAATTCATATAATTCATGCTAAACGTAGAAACAAGACCTTATGGATTATAAATAAGCATTCAATCGAAGAGGGAAGTGTCAAAAAGAGAGGTGCGAGGTCCCCTCTGTCCACCGGGGAATCGCGCTCCTGGCCGGACGTTATTTCTAAATGGCCTGTGCGCCATTGAATGGCTGCAATCACGAGTCATTCTGAAAGTCGTTGGTCTACAGTTGCCGAGAGGCCCGATCCCCGCGGATCTTACACCACGCCAAAGTCAGGATGGCCGAGCGGTCTAAGGCGCTGCGTTCAGGTCGCAGTCTCCTCTGGAGGCGTGGGTTCGAATCCCACTTCTGACATTCCTTTGAATACGCTGGAGCCTCCCGGAGCTGCGGTGCTCGGTTTCACATGGAAACGGTCGTGGGGCTGATTTCTCGC
>VCII01000332.1:0-39568 GCA_006030095.1 Triplophysa siluroides | reverse complement strand
ATATGACATCCAGAGTGTGGGTACCTGACCTTGTCCTGACTCTGGGAGCTCAAATGTCTTTTGTGGCGACAACCAACAACAACATCTGTGTGCTCACACTTATTTTTTCTGAAACGCGGTCAGAAATGATTATTTTGACTGACAATAAAGAAAGCCATTTTTCACAACAACATTCAATACCATAGTTTGACATATTTTTTTTTTTTAAAAATTATTTTTTGTTTTTTTTTCCAGCATTCCAACGGGTCGTCATTAATGACATTTTGTTTTGGGATAGTAAACACGCGGCAAAAAAAAAACCAAAAACAAAAAAAAATGCTCTTATTATTTATTTATTAGAAGTCATTCCTCGCTACCTTTTCCAGCGAATACTCCCATTCCCCCCCCTGTTATGATACCTGTGAAGAACAAAAGACGATGCTATGTGCTTTAGATGCTTTTGGGAGAAATGTCTTCCAGCAATCTCACATCAACTCAAATTTCTCCACTCAGCTCAACAGCATGGGTCCTCAGCGGTTTTGTGTCCGTAACATGGAAGTCAATGGAGGGGGGGCCACCAAAGTTGTTTTGGTACCAAAGCGTTGCCTCCTCTTTCTCTTTCTTCTTCAAAAAATAAAAATCAAAATAACAAAAAAAAACATTTTTATCTTATTTTGTGGTGTTCTCTCAAAGTAAAATCATTTCCAAGGTTTGAATCACATGAAGAATGATGAAGAATTGTATTTTTAGGTTGAACCTAACACCTTTCGATTGATGCAAGATACTAAATATCCTTCAAATCAAATCAATTGCTGTGAAGGGATGGTTCACGGCCTAAAATAAAATGGCATTTCTTTCTGTCATAAATATGTTGTACCAGTTGTCACACCCGTGTCACTTTAAAGTACCAAAATTAAAAAAAAAAAACTCCATGTTGTCACAACCCGCGTCCCGGTTCATTTGTCCCCCTCACCGCCCCTTTCACCTGCCACCTTTATCCTCAGCGCACGCGCTTTTCCCTTTTTCCCCCCCCTCCCCTCCATCCGTCTACCCTGCCCCACCCCACCCACCTCTCTACAAACTTACTTTAACTCAACGATTCTCTTCTTTCCCATGTATCCTGGTGCTGGGTCCTTCCTGTCTCCTTTGCAGCGCCCACATTATCGGTATGTCGCGGCGCGGGGGTTAAATAAAAAATAAAAAGCTCTACTATAAAAATGTTAAAATAATAAAGCTTCATAAAAGAAAATTTTTTCCTTTTCCCCTTCTTTCACTTTCATAATACCCCACAATCCTCTATTCCTTTGCATTTCTTTCTAATGTGTGTAAAGTTTCACGTTTCCGGGATTTTTTGCAAAACAAAGAAGATATTTTTGAATAATGTGTGGTAACTGAAAGAACAGAGGGCAAGAGGTGCCCATTGACTCTAATCTATGGGGTAAGGTAAGGAAAACCAAACCCATTCAAGGGCAATGGAACCAATGTTCTTCGGTTACCAACATTCTTCAAAATAGCTTTTGTGTTTGCCCAAGAAAGTCATACAGGAGTTTGCAATGACAAGAAGAGAGGGTTGTAAAGATTGCACAAAAATTTAGCTTTTTTGGGTGGCGTTGCACCTATTACTAACACAACCGTTTCAAAAACCAACAGTTTTACTCTTACTTCCACACCCAAACACCACCCCCACCCCACCAAAAAAAAACACCCCACCCCCCCCCACCCACCCACCCCCCCCCACCCCAAAACTATTACCGTCCCTCCCACCTAACCACACCCCACCACTTACTTAAACTAAAACAAAAAATACAAAAACGCGAACTATCCCCAATTGATGTTAATGAACACTTTGTTCATTTTATGAGTGCCATTTATATATTAGTATTGGATCAATTTTTTGTAATTACAGACTAAAATACCTTTGGGCCGAATAGACCTATCTACTCGAAAAGGGAAATAAAGGAGGTGACTTCCAGTGGGGTGGGGGGAACGTAAGGAGTGAGGAAGGGACGAAAGCAAGGGTAAGCGTAAGTCGAACGAAGGGCTTCTCTCGTTCTCTGTTGTTCCCCGACCAGCTCTCTTTTTTTCTCTGTCCCTCCTTACCCTCGTCTTTTAAAACTCCTGATTTTTTACTCGAATGTCACGGGAGAAACACCGAGTTTGCGGCTCAGAGGCGCGCAGGAACTGACAGGTCGAGCTGAGTCTATACGGTTCTCATGTACTGTATAAGAGCGCAGCGCGCTCAGTCCTCGCGCATTACTGATCGTCTGTAGTGTGTGACGGCACAGATCTAACAGAGAAATGGCAGAAACCGCTCCAGCTCCAGCAGCCCCGCCGGCGAAAGCGCCCAAGAAGAAATCTGCAGCCAAACCCAAGAAAGCGGGTCCAGGCGCGACTGATCTCATCGTTAAAGCCGTGACGGCCTCCAAGGAGAGAAGCGGTGTGTCTCTGGCCGCCCTGAAGAAAGCTCTCGCCGCCGGCGGATACGATGTGGAGAAGAACAACTCCCGCGTCAAGCTCGCCATCAAGAGCCTCGTGACTAAAGGCACACTGGTCCAGACTAAAGGCACCGGCGCTTCTGGTTCATTCAAACTGAACAAGAATCAAACCGACACCAAGAAACCAGCAAAGACAGCGGCACCTAAAGCGAAGAAGCCCGCAGTGAAGAAGCCCGCTGCTGCCAAGAAGCCCAAGACTGCTGCAGCAAAGAAGACCGCCGCTAAAAAGTCTCCGAAGAAGGCGAAGAAACCAGCAGCCGCCGCCAAACCAGCAGCTAAGAAGGCAACGAAGAGCCAAGAAGGCAACGAGTCCCAAGAAGGCGAAGAAGCCCGCAGCCCCTAAAAAAGCTGCCAAGAGCCCGAAGAAAGCCAAGACTGCAAAACCCAAGACGGCGAAGCCTAAAGCAGCTAAACCTAAGAAGGCCGCTCCTAAAAAGAAGTAAATTCATCAGGTGTTAGACTCAACAAACGGCTCTTTTAAGAGCCACAAACCGCCTCATAGAAGAGCGACTTATCAAAGTAATGAAAGCGTCCATAAGCAGAACCAGTTCTGTGATAAAATATTGAGCGGTCATCATTTTAGTAATTTAATAATTGTCAGATTTTAGATCGCAAACACGATCTTTCATTCTACTACAAACATGCTATTATTCATATATACCGGGTTAAAACGAATATCACGTATTTACACAGTTTTCTTATTTTAAGTCTATTTTTACTTCATTTAACTGAAATGCAATTTATTGTCTATTTCGAAACTATTGTGCGCCACAGCATCTGAATGTAAGGCGGTGAGAAAGAGGGGGTTGGGCTTTGGGCTTTGTTTGGAGGGAGTTGACTGATTGGTTTACACGTTGAACAGACTCCAACCAATAGTCGACTGACAGACGGGTTAAATATTGAGAAGTGTAGATTGGAATCATCTTTCATTCTCAGAAACAAGCAGACGAACAGCAACAGAAGAAAATGAGCGGCAGAGGCAAAACCGGCGGTAAGGCGAGAGCTAAGGCCAAGACTCGCTCCTCAAGAGCGGGACTTCAGTTCCCCGTGGGCCGCGTTCACAGGCTCCTCCGTAAAGGCAACTACGCGCACCGCGTGGGGGCCGGCGCCCCAGTGTATCTCGCCGCCGTGCTCGAGTACCTGACCGCCGAGATCCTCGAGTTGGCCGGAAACGCCGCTCGTGACAACAAGAAGACCCGCATCATCCCCCGTCACCTGCAGCTGGCGGTGCGCAACGACGAGGAGCTGAACAAGCTTCTGGGCAGAGTGACCATCGCTCAGGGCGGCGTGCTGCCCAACATCCAGGCCGTGCTGCTGCCCAAGAAGACCGAGAAGCCCGCCAAGTCCAAGTAAACTGACGGAGATCGTCTTCTGTAAACCCAAAGGCTCTTTTAAGAGCCACCCACCTAATCGATGAGAGAGATACTTTTTTTTTCATACTGAGTCGTTGATTTTGTCTGTTGGATGAACGTGTTCTATGTGCGATGTTGTTCTGTATCTCTCCGATCAATCTCCACTAGAGATTGAAATACTAGTTCAGACAGACGCGAAAGCCTTGTGCCTCTGAAACCATTGAACTGTGTGGAAGTTAATGTAACGGCAGGCGTGAGGTGATGACGGTTTCTCTCTTTACTCTGCCTGATCACATGAACTCACACGAGGGTAATGTGAGAATTCAGGTTCTGCCTGTGTCCCATATATGGCGAGGAATGTATTTCAATGCACATTGTTCCTTTGTATTCGGAACGTTTTTGGTCCTATATCCTGCTTACTTTGTTTAAGATGTATAAGTTTTGTCTAACCTCTACTAAAGGTCACTGAGGAGTTATGACCTCAATTGTTTGTACTAAGAGAACAGAATGTTCGGAGAACATGAAACTCACGACGTGATGTCTTGTTCTAATAATGATGTTTTTCCGCTAATAATACTAACTCCAGAGGCCACACTTCCTCTTTTAAGCATATAAGTATCCTACCCCTGTCTAATACATTTTGGACTCTGAATGAACTGCACTTCTGTGTCTGTGTCATTCTTGGTCTCCGGATCCGAACTTTGTGTTCAAGCGACTAGACTCTTCAACCTTCTACTTAGTTAAAAGTAACAATCTTCTGATAGGGGACAAGAAGTCATATTCTTACAGGTAAGATGCAGAGTAATCACAAGACGCGCCCGTGTTGTGTCTGTGGTGCTCATAAGCGTGAACCTGTCTGTGAAAACGCAGCTAAATTACTTTCTCTTGTTTGCCATTTTCTACATAAAATGATGCTTCGTGGTGTAAAGAAGATTCACAGATTGAAATCAAACTCTTAGCGCTCGTTGATTATAATTATATTGTGATACTTTAGCTTGGATTCCAAAGGCTGCGTCACAAATGTGAGCTGAATAAGGAAACGCAATGTCCCGCCACTTTCATTTGAACGCATGTCGCGCGGCCATTGGCTCTGTCACGAGCATACGTCACACATCAGCCAATCACATATATCCGTGCCCTTGACGTGCTGCGCGTGCTAGCCTTTAAAAACAGGCGCACCGAACCAGCATTTCTCTACGGAACGCAGAAGTGTAGTGAAGCAATGGCAAGAACCAAGCAGACCGCTCGTAAGTCCACCGGTGGCAAAGCCCCGAGGAAGCAGCTCGCCACCAAAGCCGCCCGCAAGAGCGCTCCCGCCACCGGCGGCGTGAAGAAGCCCCATCGTTACAGGCCCGGCACCGTGGCTCTGAGAGAGATCCGCCGCTACCAGAAGTCCACCGAGCTGCTCATCCGCAAACTGCCTTTCCAGCGCCTGGTGAGAGAGATCGCCCAGGACTTCAAGACGGATCTGCGCTTCCAGAGCTCCGCCGTCATGGCTCTGCAGGAGTCCAGCGAGGCTTATCTGGTCGGTCTGTTCGAGGACACGAACCTGTGCGCCATCCACGCCAAGAGGGTCACCATCATGCCCAAAGACATTCAGCTGGCCCGCCGCATCCGCGGAGAGCGCGCCTAAGTCCCGCCTAGACCACAACAACCCAACGGCTCTTTTAAGAGCCACCACATCCACTGAACGATGTCATTTCCAGCCTTTTCCCGTACAAACAAGAACAAAATATACTTGTGCAGTATCAGATAGGATTCGGGATCGCGCCTCTGTCACGTGAGAGCGCTGTCATGTGACCGTGACGTCAGCTGACTGTAGGGCAGATTTCACTTAATAGTGAGACTGTAAACATGTGAAACAAATAGTCACAAATTTCTCCATTTGCTGTGGGAAACATCTGCACCTTTCATTGCACATTATATGACAGTTGAGTTAACAGGATTTTGCATGAAATATTTGTTTTATTTTCAATAAATTATATTCACTACCACTCTTATGACAGCATCTTAAATTAATTATATTTACTCTATTTCTGATGTAGAAATGTTTATGCAAACTCAGTCTAATATATTGTCATCATCTTTGGGTGGGATATTAATTCTGAACGTATCAAATCATCATCATATCTGAGCCCAAAATGTACTCTGCTTTGACTGTTTCAAGATAATAAAAAATAAATACATTGAATAATTTCTACATTGTAATAACTGTTTATTCTTGTAAGATTGTATTGTTTTCATTTGCCTAATTAGGAACGCAAATGATTAATGACCAACCTTGTTTCAGACCTCTAATGGAAGCAAACACATTTAGGCCTATAAACTAACACACAATTACACACAATCGTGGGGCAATCGTGGCCTAATGGTTAGAGAGTCGGACTCGTGACCGGTTGCCGGTTGGATCCTCAGGGCCGGCAGGTAATGATTGAGGTGCCCTTGAGCAAGGCACCTTACCCCTACTTGCTCCCCGGGCGCTGCAGTGATAGCTGCCCACTGCTCCGGGTGTGCGTGTGTTCACTACTCACTGGATGGGTTAAAAGCAGAGGTATATTTCGGGTATGGGTCACCATAACTGACAAATAGGTCACTTTCACACCTAAGTGAGGTGAATATAAGCAGCTTTTGAGGTTTTTATTATGCATTTAGGAGAGTATTGAAACTAAGTTCAAACAATCTACTTCAGATCGTTTTTGCTCTTTGGGAAAGTATGTTAATATTCCAACTGGCCAATCAAATCTGTTATTTGACTATCAGTGATATTCTTTTTATTGGTATTTCACGAGGCAAACACATGTGCGTTTATTGAGATTACCAATTATCCCAATTCAGTGACATATGCGTTTTAAATTATATTTTAATAACAAATAATGTATTATTATTGTTATTATTAATGAAAACATTTAGCCCATTATTTTTGTGGGGGGGGGTTAGGGACCTGGGAAATGGATAGGGGGATACTGGACCAAAAAATGTAGTTAGTTGACTCTGTTAGCTTAAATACTTCTGCATTTTGGATGTAAGGCAGGTCGGCCTGTGGAACTCCTCGAGAGAGCTGAAGCTGACTTCTGCTGGCAAAACTACAAACTATTTCTCTTAGTATTTGTTTTTCTATTAATTGCATTCCTGACTTGTCTTCATTTATCATAACTGGTCTACGGGTCTTTTACTGTAAATCCTCAAAATGTGAAGCGCGGTTGGTTTGAAGGATTTTATGGCTGCATAAAAGTATTTAACTACTCAAGTAGTTACTTTGTATCTGATTATATAGGCCTACTATTCATACATTAATATTAACGCCAATATTATAATATTACATTTGAACAAATATTTGTAACTATCATAAGCAGATATCAGAATCAGAAGGAGCTTTATTACCAAGTATGTTTACACATACAAGGAATTTGACTTGGCGACAGGGGCTCAGTGCAGAAGAATGTATACACGTGGTGCAAACATAGTGCAAATATACATTGAGATAGAAAATTGAGAATTAAATAATAACAATAATGCACTACAGTGTATACAAAAACTGAAAAAAGATTATAGACAAAAGAACAACATCATATTGTTTAAATTAGTGTGCAGATGTGTTATTTACAGGTTTAACCTATTGTTTCTTACAATGTACCGTTCCAGAGCTGTGTGCAAGTGTGCAATGTGATGGACAGTGTGTGGTGTCCATCTTTACAATATACACACAGAGACTAAACAGACCAACACAGAACAGACAAGCATTTCTATACATGTCATCAAGTCCTGATGTCAATGTAGTTTACACAACTTATTTAGAATAATAGACCATGTCAAACTAAAGTGAACCTCGAGTGAAATCTAGAGACCTAACATGGGTACTTGAACCACCAAATGTTAATAAATGTGCTGTAAGTATATTTAAACCCTTCGGTAATAACTTGATTTTTACCAGGATTGACCATTTCCTGTTTACTGTAGCATCGACGTCATTACGTTGCCACTAACCAATGAAAAGGCATGTGGACGGAGCAACACAAGTCGCCCCTCCCTAGGGGAAGCCATGTCTTGGAGCTGCGAGGAAAATCAAATGCGTGACGTGCCTTTGGCACCGCCCACGCGTGTGTTTCGTTTAGGTCCTGTAGACACATATAAATTACCTCCACTATATTCTGTCTGTAGCATAACGAGGTTTTGCGCTGATCGACTGTGCATCATGTCTGGAAGAGGCAAAGGCGGTAAGGGACTCGGTAAAGGAGGCGCGAAGCGTCATCGCAAAGTTCTGCGTGATAACATCCAGGGCATCACCAAGCCCGCCATCCGTCGTCTCGCTCGCCGCGGCGGAGTGAAGCGTATCTCCGGTCTCATCTACGAGGAGACTCGCGGTGTGTTGAAGGTGTTTCTGGAGAACGTTATCCGTGACGCCGTCACCTACACCGAGCACGCCAAGAGAAAGACCGTCACCGCCATGGACGTCGTGTACGCGCTGAAGCGGCAGGGACGCACTCTGTACGGCTTCGGAGGTTAAACGCGTTTATTCTGAAGTAGAACATTTGAAACCCAACGGCTCTTCTAAGAGCCACACACTTACTCACTCGAGGAGTTGACTTTCTGTCGTTCATATCAAGCGAAACTCTTTTAAACGCGCTTTTTATTCTCCTGGTGGCGTTTGGGAAAACTCGACCTATTTCAACTGATTCCACGAACCCGCTGTGCTGCACACTTCTGGTGCTCGAAAAAGAAACACCATCATCACCTAACTAGTTTATTAACGTAAGCACGTGCAATAGATTGTGATTTACTCAGAAATGGTGTAATACTTCTTTAATAAATGAAGGGACTGTGATGACGCGATTACGCGCTTATTTCCTAGTTAATAAAGAAATACAAGTTTTTTTTTATCAAATTCGAAAAAAGGCGGCAAGTGAAAACAAAAGAAACTGAATCGTTTGTGGGAGGGTCACCTTCAAACAGCTGTGGGCGGGAAACTCTTTCATTGGCTCTCGCTCCGACCCCTCATACTATGAGCTGACCAGTAGACACATTTTATGGGTTTGGCTGACGAAGACACCCAATCAAACCACGCGCTTCGTCACGCTACACATTTGCATGTGGGAGTGTATAAAGTCCACTGCGACGTGGCTCTTCGTCATTCAGCGTCTGTTCACTTGTGTGGAAGCATCATGCCTGAAGCAGCCAAGCCCGCGCCCAAGAAGGGCTCTAAGAAGGCCGTCACCAAGACCGCCGTTAAGGGCGGAAAGAAGCGCAGAAAGTCCAGGAAGGAGAGTTACGCCATCTACGTGTACAAGGTCCTCAAGCAGGTCCACCCCGACACGGCATCTCTTCCAAGGCGATGGGCATCATGAACTCTTTCGTCAACGACATCTTCGAGCGCATCGCCGGCGAGTCGTCTCGTCTCGCGCACTACAACAAGCGCTCCACCATCACGTCGAGAGAGATCCAGACCGCCGTGCGTCTGCTGCTGCCTGGTGAACTCGCCAAACACGCCGTGTCCGAGGGCACCAAAGCCGTCACCAAGTACACCAGCTCCAAGTAAAGCGCCGCGTTCATCCGCCGCACACAAAGGCTCTTTTAAGAGCCACACACTTTATCAGTAAAGAGTTTCTCATGTTCTGCAAACTCGGACTCTTGTTTGTTGTAATAGTTTATAAATGGCACATTGGTTCGAGACACACTGTGTTTAAAGTTGCACTCAACAGATTTATCATGATGGAAACGTGAGGTCGTGAACTAAATATAAAATGACGTCTGACTCGAGTTGTTCTGCTGATGGCTCATTGTAACGGATTCAAACCATCAGAGTTCGGCCTTCAGCTGCTTTAGAGGCTGTTTTACCATCACATACATTCATGTCGATCTATACCATATATGAGCTTCACGTGCTCTTGTGTTTCACGGTCGTGTGCAGAACTGACTCTTATTCTACAGATCTGTGAAGGGACTTAGTAAGATGATTTCATATGAAGTGGGAGATCCTTGGTTGGGGGATTTTATTTGTTGGGGCTGTGTGGGTCTGGATGGTCTTGCTTTGTGGTTGATGTCAGACAGCAGAGGAATAATGCTCCAATATGCCATTACTATTTTCTCTGGTTGTTTCCTCCGTTTTTCTGGTGTCGATCGTGGAGTGGGACCGGGCTGGACGTGCATGGTTTCGGCGAGTGGGATTGCCTGGGTCGCCGGCGGTGGGCTCTCCCCCCTTCCTCGGGGATGTTGCTCGGTGACTTGGTCGGGGTCACTGAGAGCAGCTATGACACGTCAGAGGGGATCTGGCCCACCCGGCTAAGCCTGGTTTCTCCCGAGGTTTTTTTCTCCATCAATCAATAAGGGAGTTTTGGTTCCTCGCCACAGCAGGGCAGTGTTGGCTTGCTCACCGGGAGACTGCATCTATTTATCTATTTATTAATTTATTAGATATTATCTATTAGAATGATCTTGCTTGTTCTATAAACACTTTGCACCGTGCTGTGTTTTACCTCTGTGTTTTCTTATTTGCTCCTGTAAAGCTGCTTTGGAACAATGCACATTGTGAAAAGCGCTATATAAATAAACTTGAATTGAATTGAAAACAATATTATGATTTCCTTTGAGACCCATACAATTACCATAAAAACCATGACATTGTCTAGTGTGCTTGGCCATGATTCTGTTGAGTTTTCAGCAGGAGTTACAAGCTGTTTATCACAAAAACTGGGCAAAAATTACACTGTTGAAATATTTTTTGTCCCTGTGGACTCAATTTTTTTTTACATTTACAGAATGTGAGTTTGTCTTGCAACGTAATTTACATGAATTTTACAAAAGCAGATTGTTGCCTTTTTTATTTTCTTTGGTTACTTTTGTTTAATTTTCCTTGTGTGCCGCAAAAAATAACACCATCCTGTTTTTGTTTATTTAGGGAAAGTAAAGGGGAAAAAAAGGCCTTGTGACTAGGAACCAGCAAAGATGCAAAATTTGCAATAATGTCACCTGAAATGCCCTATAAGCAGCACCCCTACAGCTTAGTTAAATTTGATGTATAACTGCTTTTGTTCCTCCCCTTTTATAATATATATATGTATTTACAGCGGGGAAAATAAGTATTTGACACATCAGCATTTTTATCAGTAAGGGGATTTCTAAGTGGGCTATTGACACAAAATTTCCACCAGATGTAGCCATCAAGCCAGATATTGAACTCGCCATGCCCCGCGAGCATGAGGTCTCTCTTTCCCGGCGCAGGGATCCCCTCTCTCGGCAGGAAGAAGCAGCATATTCGTACCATAGGTGACTCCCGAATGAAATGAGTAAAACAGCATTTCCCAACGACCTGTAACTGTTATCGACTGTTTGGATATACAAAAATAACACAGTCCCTCTGTAAATATGCAAATGATTACCTAGTTGGAAGCTGTGTGAAAGAACATAGCCAAAATCCTTTTATGTTGATATATTAGATGATGTCGAGTTATACATCAGAAATGACAATAGAAACTGAAAATATGTCAATGAGAACGGCTTTATTGTTGTAAATATAATTCATTGTTATGAATATAATCTATGAATTAGAATAGGCCTTACCTAATGGTTGTTTTATTTGAGGTGAATTTTATATTGATATAATGTTGATCAGTAACTGCCTTACACTCCAAAAATATTTGGGCCTAATACATAAGATTTATATATTTTGATTGCATATAGAATTTCCATCCATTTGGATTACATATTTTTAACCTAAACAAAGTAATAAACTTAATGTGATTCAAAACAACATAAGGACAATAAAAAAGCTGGTCTCATATAGCCTACCACAGCATACAGAGCTAAGTTTTTTTTTTTTGTAAAGAGTAGAACATGCAAATCAGATGATTTTACTTAAATATATTAGGTAGCAGAGTAAACTATATGGCTTGGTTCAAATCTAAATTTATACATTTCAACAAACCACCATTATTGTGATGACTGTTTGCTTTAGTTGGGCCCTCGACTCAAATATTTGAATGTTAAGTTTTCATTGTCTGCTGTGACAGTGTGTTAAAATTGTAAAACTACAATATTAATTTCTTGCTAGAAATGCAATCAGAAGTTGTTGAAAGTGAAAATTAAACTTACATTTATACTAAACTATTATCCAACGGGTGTTTCGGCAGCCATCTTATTTTTTCGAGCTTGATCCAATCCCTTTTGTCGCAGGTCTCTGTCATTGTAAAACAGACGCTAGCAGCTTAAAAAAAAAAAGAAGACAAGTCTGAACACGGCCTTATGTAGTTTTAGAGTCAGTGACTTGTAAAAACAACAATGAAGACCGTAATGAAGATGTAATAATGAAGACCGAATATTATTTGCCTTGCACAAAGGTAAGAGGACAGCAGTAGAAGTGCAGTGTATACACAATGGATTATTTTATTTTTACTTTTGCTCTACTGTTGTGCAAAATGGATAGACACTGAATTAAAAATATCAATGTAAAATGAATGTTGAGGGTTGTCTTCCTCTTTGTATTTGTATATCAAAAGCATAACTCAGATGGCTGAATAGTGATAAGTTGTGATTTCAGAGTAATGGTCGATGTTGCAATTTACATTAGGAACAATAAGTTATTAAGAAACAATTTTCTTTCTTGATTCATGTTAACTCTGTTTAATTGGTTAACATTACCAAACAACCTTTGTAAAGCATGACTTAAACCACACAGACACATCTTGTAATAGTATAGATAGATAATAGATATGAGCACCGTTACAGCAATGATCATTCCATTAAAAATGGAATGAATGGTTAGCGTTGAGGCAGCATGCAAACTCACAGCAAAGCCTGGTATTACTATTGGGAGATGGTGGTCTAGTGGGTTAAACCACTGAACTGGTAAATCAAAAAGGTTGCTGGTTCGATCCCAGCAGCCACCACCAGTGTATCCTTGAGCAAGACACGTTGCTCCAGGGGGATTGTCCCTGTAATAAGTGCACTGTAAGTCGCTTTGGATAAAAGCGTCTGCCAAATGCCTAAATGTACTATTGTAAGAGAATGCACAGTATCGAATCTTACTAGTGGGTTTCCCATGGGTTATGAATTCTTGCAGGAGTGCACATCCGAGGACTCTGTTAGTGAGGACATTAATGTGGGACATTAAACGTACATCATAGGTTTTAGTTTGTGATGTACCACTCATGTCCAAAGCTTGAAGAGTTGATGTTCCATCTCGATGCACCCTGAAGCATGTACATTTGAGTATGTAGAGCATTACATCTCCACCCTGTAAGGCAAAATGTGTCACATTGTCAAAATACCATTATAAACCCCTCTAAGAACTACCAAAGCTGATTACCAATTAAAGCTGATTCACTTTTGACCCATCACTTGAGGTGATGCTTGACAGGATTTGGGCCTGGAATATGCCCCTGATGTTTTTTTAAAAGCATGGTCTTTTTCGCTTCTTTAAGATGAGATAAGTCATCCTTGTCCCATTCAAAGATACAGCTGGGCAACTTGGAGCAGAAAGTGCCATACAGTGGATGGGGCTCTGTTGTAAGACCAGCAGTGAACCGTCGCATGAAGTGGAAAACATCAAGGCGAACTTTGACATTCCATGTCGAATCCAGGTAAGAACTGGAGTCACACCTACACCAATGAGAAACAATGAGCGAGTTTACACATCTTCTTAGATGTGAATTTGCATCATTAAACAAATATGCTAATGCTATTTATAAATATTCTCTTAAGCCTCTAAATCCATCAGATGTCGCTTCTTTTAAACAAGCATTTTTGTCAGGCTCCTTGGTTCAGTTCCATAATAGCAGATTTCAGAATGGGCAGAGCGTCATTTAGAAGATTTTGTTAGTGAGTAACATATACTTTACTTTGAGAGCATTCACTCATCATTCACTCATCAACATTATAATCTCATTTTTGACAGAGGTGGCTTTTAGAGGGTTTTGCATCTGAACGAACATGAACAAAATATGAACACCTAAAAAAGCCATGTAAACACCATTTTCCTAAATTAGTTGGAACCATGCAGATCTATGATTTATTCTCATTGAGACACATGCCTTAAATGATTGCTGATATGGATTAGAAATGTTTAATGGACACACATTTCTGTTCAGTAATGGCTTAAGACGACAAACCTGTCCCGCTGCAGCAGTCCCTGTCAACATTAATCGCAGCTGGATCTGGCTCCCCCGCATCCCTGTATCGCTTTACAATGCCCTGACACAAGTCATCTAAGCCGGCTCCCTCACCAGTGGTTAGGACTCAGTTCAGGACTTGGCCAAACTCATTGCCAATGTTGGTCATCCAGGTAGCAGTGTCCGCAATGCCAAAAAAAAGTGGTGGCTGCTCATAAACCACTTCCGATTGGGTCAGGGCAAATCTCTTTTTGTGGAGCTCACAGTCTGTCAGGTAGTCTATAGTCCGTCTTGCCCACTCCTCACTATGAATTTCTTCTAGCGCTTGTTGCAAGATACTGGAGCTGTTTCCTGCAGTTCTTGGTTTTAGCAAAGTCACACACTTCCTGTCAAGGGCAAGGTGAGTGGTGAGAACAGCTGGGAATTTATTTATGTTTAATGATCTATGAACTCCAAGGGCAGACATATCTGGAGTCAACATCAATGACTTCCCTTACTTTAGTGTAAATGCCTGAATGATGCATCTTCCTATTGCACTGTGTGCATTTCAGAGGAATACCCACATCCTCATTGGTGCCCACAGAAACATCCGCTGCCTAAAGTAACTGCTTGGATCAGGAGGTGAAGTAGTAGGCTTGCTGGGACTCGGTGGATGAAACCACTTTTGTGGAAACTGCTGCTTCAGTCGCCCTGTGCTGTCATACAAACACTGAGCTATCCACTTTTGGTCTGCTGGTTTGAGCACTCGACAGAACTGTCTGGGGAGAAATCTTCCAATCTTCTTCTGGAGGCCTTAGTGTAATGTCCTGTGATGGTTTTTGTACTGCAGTTTGTGGAGCTCTTTGCTGTCTTCGATGTATGCAGGTGACTGTGCAATGGATGATGGTGGATCCACAGACGTTCTGTCCCCGTCTGAAAGACTATCAATCAATGATGTTGTTCAATGTGCTTAAACAGTCCAACTGCACCCCAGACTCCGGTCAGAACATTCTGGACATGGTAGTCTGACAGATGTTCACAGAAACCCTCCACATTAACATCTTTGCTACAAAGAGCACACTTAATTGAACTACTGCTCTGCAGGGCTGGTTTGGAGCCTGCACTTGGCTGCGGGGCTGGTCTGGAGCCTGCACTGAAGCTTGTACTGGGCTGTGGGGTTGGTCTGGAGCCACTGGGCTGCGGGGCTGTACTGAAGCCTGCACTGGGCTGTTGGGCCGGACTGAAACCTGCACTGAAGCTTGCACTGGGCTGCAGGGCTGAACTGGAGCCTTCACTGATCTCTGGGCTGGCCTGGAGCATGCACTGGGCTGCGGGGCTGGTCTGGAGCCTGCACTGGGCTGTGGGCCGGACTGTAAGCACTAAAGCTTGCACTGGGCTGCGGGGCTGAACTGGAGCCTTCACTGCTCTGTGGGGCTGGTCTGGAGCCTGCACTGGGCTGTGGGGCCAGACTGTAACCTGCACTAAAGCTTGCACTGGGCTGCGGGGCTGAACTGGAGCCTTCACTGCTCTGTGGGGCTGGTCTGGAGCCTGCACTGGGCTGTGGGGCCAGACTGTAACCTGCACTAAAGCTTGCACTGGGCTGCGGGGCTGAACTGGAGCCTTCACTGCTCTGTGGGGCTGGCTGGTCTGGAGCCTGCACTGGGCTGTGGGGCCAGACTGTAACCTGCACTAAAGCTTGCACTGGGCTGCGGGCTGAACTGGAGCCTTCACTGCTCTGTGGGCTGGTCTGGAGCCTGCACTGGGTGTGGGGCCAGACTGTAACCTGCACTAAAGCTTGCACTGGGCTGCGGGGCTGAACTGGAGCCTTCACTGCTCTCTGGGGCTGGTCTGGAGTTTGCACTGGGCTGCAAACTGAAACCTGGAATTAAGCTTGCACTGGGCTGCAGGGCTGAACTGAAGCCTTCACTGCTCTGTGGTCCAGACTGAAACCTGGAATTAAGCTTGCACTGGGCTGCGGGGCTGAACTGAAGCCTTCACTGTTCTGTGGTCCAGACTGAAACCTGGAATTAAGCTTGCACTGGGCTGCGGGGCTGGACTGAAGCCTTCACTGCTGTGTGGTCCTGCCTGCATCTCTTAAACTGTCTGCTCAGCTGACTGTTAAAAAAGTGTAAACATCTACATCTTTGCTATGACTTTGTAAATCAATTTACATTCTTGATGAATAAATTAATCTCTTAAATCTCAAAAAAAAAAAAAAAATGGATAAAATAAATGCAGAATTGATGAGCATAAGAAAAGGGATAGTATAAAAATATTGTCATCATATACTTAACATCGAGTTGTTCACAATATGTATTAATCTGTGTGTCCAAATATCTTTCTCTGTGTTCAACCAATCAAAGAAGTTTATACAGGTTTGGAATAACTACAGAGTGGGTAAATCATGACAGAAATAATTTTTTTTGGGTAAACTATCCCTTTAAAAACACATACACACCTTACAAATATTGCATATGTCAGGCTTCACAGCTCAAATAATGAACATTTCTCCCTTTGTAATGATCACTAGTGTTGGTAAGATTTTCACATTATCATTACATACCTTATGAAAACCACATTTGCAGAGGATTCTTTTGCCAAAGATATCATATGCACGAGTTTGTTTGTGTAATGGGCAGTTATTATTTTTTTCCAACGCATTCTTCCACTTCTTCGCCCCTGGCTTCTAGTAAAATGGTACTTCCCTGGGGCATACTTTACCATGATGTCATGCCAGTACGAGTCAGGTTTACCGGTCTTAGTCATGTCTAGAAATAAAAAAAAAAGGTAAATATCAGAAAACTTTAGTTAGATACAAATAAACTGAATTTAAAATATTGCCCAAAGCCTTTAATATACATGTAAATGTTTACAAGTGCAACTGGATTTAACCAAAAATTTACTAAACGCATTGGCATTCTGAATTTGGACATTCATTGTCATCATCATCACATTATTATCGTGTTGTAACTTACTGTACATGTACTTAAGTCATTTTACTATTGCAAAATGAATGGCCATGGCGATTTATAACGCAATATTCATCCTTTAATTTCTAAGTGTTAAACCACAAATTACAATTTAAGCGGCTTAGATGAACCGTAGTGTCAAACTAAAATACGTTTCATTCAGATTCTTTTTCAAGTGATAATGGACTCACCTGCACGCTGTCCGAAGACTTTAAAACGATAAAAATGTTTTTTGTGATTTAAGATAATCCGAAGTGTTTCGCGTCGCGCTGAGATGGACGTCACAACAGTGTATGAAAAGCCCGTTTTGGCACACAATCACGTGACAATGTTTCGGCCAATGTCTGTTTTGCCCCGTTCTAACAATAAGAAGAGGGCTTTAGGATTTTTAGAACTTGTGTTAGGAATTATTTCGCAAGTGTTAGGACTTATTTAGAATGTGTTAGGAATTGTTAGGACTTATTTAGAATGTGTTAGGAATTGTAACAAATCGTAAGGAACGGCTTGGCTGTCCGATCGCTTGAGGGTACGGCCACGACTACAACAGGTGCCGGGCCTCTGGGCTTAACTCGTGCGTCAAAGAGGGACGAGCCGGCAGCGTAACGGGCGATGTAAAAAAGGGACAGGCAGGGCATCAACAACAGAAGGTCCACTGCCGTGAGCCGGATTCAAACCAGGGTTGCTGCGGCCACAACGCAGAGTACTAACCACTATACGATTACGGCAAGCCACCAGCCCTTCAGCCGAGTTGTGCTAGCAGGTCTGCCTGACTACACCTGCAGGGAGGGGATTGGCAGCTTTTGAAGATGTCTCAAGGCATTTCTGGTGCATGTGCTGAAGCAAAGTTCCATTCTAACCCTGTTCAAAGCCCATATGTCGACTCCAACGCACGACTGGCTGTTTTCTTTTCTTTTTTTCAACAGAGGGCGGGGCCAGAACAGCTCACAAGGTAAAGGTGGCTTAGAAGGGAGGCACCTATCGCCCGAACAGGGACTTGAACCATGGACCCTCAGATTAAATGTCTGATGCTCTATCGACTGAGCTATCCGGGCTTGTGACATTGCGCAACAAGTTCTCGGCGTAGCACGGATCAACTGGCAGTGGTGGGATTTGAACCCACGCCTCCGAAGAGACTGGAGCCTAAATCCAGCGCCTTAGACCGCTCGGCCACACTACCTCGAGATGGGCATCCCGAGGTGAAGGCAGAAAGAAGAAAAAATAATTAGCGTAGCTGCTGTTCATTTACTATGCATTAGTGAAAGCTTGGGTGAAAGGATGTGTCTTTAATCTAGATTTAAATTGGTAGAGTGTGTCTGATCCTCGAATAGTATCGGGAAGGCTATTCCAGAGTTTAGGTGCTACGTATGAGAATGCTCGACCCCCTTTTGTAGATTTAGTTATTCTAGGTGTTATCAAAAGTCCTGAGTTTTGCGATCTTAGAGAGCGTGATGGGTTGTAATGTGATAGAAGCTCTGTTAAGTAGGTAGGGGCTAAACCCTTTAAGGCTTTATAAGTAATTAAAATAATTTTAAAATCAATACGATACCTAATGGGTAACCAGTGAAGAGATGATAAAATTGGGGTAATATGATGGTATTTCTTGACCTGGTTAGGACTCTGGCGGCTGCATTTTGGACTAACTGTAGTTTGTTTATTGAAGATGCAGGACAACCACTAAGAAGAGCATTACAGTAGTCAAGTCTTGAGGTCACAAATGCGTCAGCAACACATACAACATTTCGTAATTTGGCAACATTTCGAAGGTGGAAGAAGGCTGTTCTTGTGATATTTGAGATATGATTTTTAAATGACAGGTTGCTGTCTAATGTTTCATATCTTTGATGCACTCTGCCAGTTTGGATAGCTTGAAGGAATCATCTGGTCTTGAAGAGATATATAGCTGAGTATCATCTGCATAACAGTGGAAGCTAATTCCATGTTTTCTAATAATGTTGCCCAGGGGCAGCATGTATATGGAGAAAAGCAAGGGTCCTAAAACCGATCCCTGAGGTAATCCATAGTTTACGTGCGTTAGATTAGACGATTCCCCATTTAAATGGACATATTGATATCTGTCAGATAAGTAAGATCGGAACCATTGTAGTGCCTGTCCCTGAATACCGGTATAATTTTGTAAACAATCTAAAAGTATTTTATGGTCTACAGTATCGAACGCAGCACTAAGGTCAAGCAGGACTAGGAGTGAGATGTTATCTTTATCAGATGCCATAAGTAGATCGTTTGTAATTTTAACGAGCGCAGTTTCGGTGCTATGATGCGGTCTAAAGCCAGACTGAAATTTTTCGTGCATGTTATTATTTTGTAGGAAAGAGCACAACTGAGTGGACACTACTTTTTCTAGTATTTTAGACAAGTACGGGAGATTTGAAATCGGTCTATAGCTTCCAAGTTCACTGGGGTCTAAGTTTGGTTTTTTGATAAGAGGCTTGATTACAGCCAGTTTAAAGGGTCCTGGGACATGGCCTAGATTAATTGACGAGTTGATAATGTTATAAATGGGCTCAATTGCAACAGGTAGTAACTCTTTTAATAATTTAGTTGGAATGGGGTCTAATAAGCATGTTGTCGGTTTGGATGTTGCAATAAGTTAAATTAAATCTTCCTGTTTTATAGGTGAAAAACACTCTAGCTTTTCTTTTTGGGTGATGGTTGGTACTAATTCATCAGACACACTTGCCCAGCCAGCAATGACATGTGGGGCCCAGATGAGGGCTTCATGGGCGGCAAATGTGGGCCCCATTATGGGCTTGCACCCGGGATCCACATTGGGGCAAGCCGTGGAAGCCCAGACGTACTAAAAGTGGGACCTGTAAGGGTACTGCATGGGTCTTAATTGGGAAATTCATGTCAGACCCATTGGGCCCCACCTGCCCAAAGGGGTCCAAAGTGGGCTTTGCAACATGGATCCACATGGGGGCCAGCCGTGGATGCCCAGATGGGCTTTAAATGGGATCTGTAAGAGTCTTATGTGGGTCCTAACCGGGCAATTAATGACAGACCCATTTGGGCCCCACCTGCCCAAAGGGGTTTAAAGTGGGTTTGCACCCGGGATCCACATTGGGGCAAGCCGTGGAAGCCCAGACGTACTAAAAGTGGGACCTGTAAGGGTACTGCATGGGTCTTAATTGGGCAATTCATGTCAGACCCATTTGGGCCCCACCTGCCCAAAGGGGTCCAAAGTGGGCTTTGCAACATGGATCCACATGGGGGCCAGCCGTGGATGCCCAGATGGGCTTTAAATGGGATCTGTAAGAGTCTTATGTGGGTCCTAACCGGGCAATTAATGACAGACCCATTTGGGCCCCACCTGCCCAAAGGGGTTTAAAGTGGGTTTGCACCCGGGATCCACATGGGGGCCAGCCATGGATGCCAAGGTGGGTTGTAAGTGGGATCTGTAAGGGTCTTATGTGGGTCTTAACCGGGCAATTTGTGTCAGACCCATTTGGGCCCCACCTGCCTAAAGGGGTTTAAAGTGGGCTTGCACCAGGATTCAACCGTGAATGCCCATATGGGCTTAAAGTGGGCTCTGTAAGGATCTTATGTTGGTCCTAACTGGGCAATTCATGCAAGGTAAGCCCAACCATTCATTTAAGGAAACAATCTAAGAAAAATTAAAAACGAAGAATGAATGTAAGTACAAGATAAATACAAGACACTTGATGCTTTGAACTGTAAGAAATATATTAAATTGAACAACAAAATTATCTTAAAAAACAATGTCACAACATACAATAAACTAAAAAAAATATATTTAAAAAAATCCTCCAAAATTACAATACAAAATACACTCATTATATAATACATTGAACAACAAACATAATCTTTAACAATTTAAATTTTACCATGTACCGGTAAATAAATAAAAAAAAAAATATTTTTTAAAAATGTCTGAAAAAAAGAAAACAAAACATCTCTCCAAAAAATACATCCAAAACAGTCATGGCGTTTGTGTTGTCAATGTTCTTTTTTCTCTTAGGGCTCTTGCAGCCCTCTCCCCGCCACGGTCACGTGCGCCTGTGAACCATTTCCCCAGTGCCATTTCCACATCCTTTCGGTTCACATTCTGAGTTATAGCGTTACTCTTCAGTGCACCTAAAAACAAGGGAGCATAAGTCAATTTAGCAAGGTTCTTTTTTGCTCCAACTTGCAACTCTTCAAATCATTCATTCAAGTAACACATTTCCACATGTGGTAAGCTAAAATGTTACCCCTAGGGTGACATTTACCATGGAGTTTTATGCCAACCTATAACCCTTTTTCCATTACATGTTGAAAATTTAGCCTCAAATGCACACCAGATTTGAGCGACATTAGAAACAGTTTTCCATGAATATATCATGTCATATCACATAACTTCCAGTCGAATCACAGACACGTGAGTTTTACTCACACACAGACATCAAGAATCAGCATATGAATCTCAACAATGGTGACATGCTTCAATGGTGCAATGCATTCTGAGTGCATCATAAGAAACTTATCCATGGCTCCCAGAATGCATTGCACCATTGAAGCATGTCACCATTGTTGAGATTCATATGCTGATCTTGATGTCTGTGTGCGAGTAAAACTCACAGGAGCCCAAAATATGTAAGTGGTGTGTTATAAATCGTTTGATGTTCTGATTAAATTCTATTATTCTCTTGCTGTAGAATCACAACAATATAACAGAATGAATAACATACTACCTATATAAACCTTACACATAATCAGTCAAAAGTCCTGGGCCCCATTCCAAGTAGAAGGTTTAACAAATTGTAAAACCAACCCTGATCTCTGAGCTGATTTACCCTGCAAACAAAAACCCTAGGTTGTTCTTGTGTCCGAAGCCTAAGGAAAGTTATCATCAATGGAGCTCGGATACAGCGATTCACCATGACAACGAGGGAGAAAAGGACGTGTTGCAGCCATTTTTTCATCGGATGTGTCACAAGAAATGCCAAACCGCTGCGGCGCAAGATAGAATGCCCGTTACTTTATTGCATTTACATTCCTACACTTGACTAGGCTATTTCAAATACAGGGAAACTGTTTCAAATGTGAGAATTACACTGTTGTGTAGGCTAAATGCAATCCCACTGTGTTCAGGCATAATAGGTAGCAGTTGAAAATGAAATATTTTAAAATATTCTGCTTGACATTCATATTTGGTGACAACTTCAGGTTTGTGAAACTTCACAAGAACGCAGATTTTAGTAGACCTGTGATTGTGAGTACTCTCACCCTTCAGTACTCTTTTGGACAGGGTGACCAGGCAGCTGGATTCAGTGCACCCTCACACCAGGATTTTTTTATGGACTTTTCCTCTGCTTTAAATACTGTACACACAGACACACTATTGCACCGTCTGGTGGAGCTTCAGATCCATCCAGCACTGATTTATGGATTAAGGGTTTTTTACAGAATAGCAGGTTTTAGTAAATGGTTTTAAAATCCAGTAAGCTGTTTTTAAACTCAGGACTCCCACAAGGTTGTGTTTTATCTCTTCTCTGTCCATCTCTTGCAGCAGTGAAGGAATGACTCCAAGACCATGAATGTTGTTTTAAAAAGTTAACATTTTTGATTTTGACTGCCTTAGTCTTAAAACTAATCTTATCGAGAGTCTATGGAGGGGCTCTTACTCCGTTACTAAATGCCATCAGAACGTCACAATGACGTAGGTCCAAAATGGGTCTATAGGCCTACATTTTATTCGCCATTGATTTAGGTAGGAGACCTGCACACAGTATAGGCCTACACAATGTTGCTAAAGTGTTGACGGGCCCCCCTTAGAAACAATTAAAGTATCACTGGACTAGTTCAGTTCACTTACACATTTTTGAATTTTTTAAACACAGTGTATTGGAGAAAAGTTGTAGTATACTTCAAAGATAAGACTAACTGTTAAAGTGTGGATTTTGCAGAGAAGAATCCTGATTCTGCGGAGAACAATTATTGAAGTTGATTTTTCGGCCATGAAGGCAAATTAATGTAATAATTCAAGTCATAAATTTGGCATATTTTGACAAGACACAAAATGGGCACTACACTCATGCCAGTAGAACGAAACCTACCAAATTTGAGATCGATTGGGCGAGTGGTTAGAGAGTTGCATGTGGAACAGACAAGTGGTTATAAGGCTGAAATTGTCCTTAATGTTATGTTAAAATGTTGATAATCTCCAACTAAATTGTGTTTTGACAAACTACTGTATCATTTAACTTTGGGATAAAAGAAAGGCCAAAGACAAGTTTCATTGAGCAATTAAAAAACTGAATTTACCATAGAAAACTTCAAAAAGACGCAGATCTTTGAAGCACAGCTTGCCCATCCGTCCGGTCACGTTGTACTGCCGTTGCAGTTCTGGCACCATCAGGAACTTCATCATCCTCCTAGTGGCATCTTCAAGTGAGGAACCCCCTATGTCTGCAACCATGGCAACCTTAAGAGTATACAGTAATAGAGCACAGTACATTTAAAGTCACAGGATCAGAAAAACCATATTAAGTCAGTAAATATCATAAAATATTCTCTGTCCCATTACATAGCCAAAAACCCCGCTTTAAACCTGGCATCCTTATTTTTGGCATGTCAATAATAATAATAATAATAACAATAAAGTGTTAAACCAATTATGTGCTTGATAGCATAAAATACCAGTTCCCTAAAACCTACAAGACTGGCATTGTGAATATGGCCTATACCGTAGTCTATAGGCCATATTCACAATGCCAGTCTTCCCTTTTCAGCATAGAGATTCACAGCCAAACTGCCTCAAGGGGGTGATCTACTACAGAATGACCATGATTATGTCCATGGGGAAATGAAGACATTTTCCATCAAGCATAATTTTGTGTAGAAGTCCACCCTCAATATTTTTGACTGGAAGTTATTTTGGCACTTTCCAGTAGGGGTGTGCCAAAAAGTCGATAAAGATCTTGATACGACACGTGACAATTCGATTAAGATTCTTAAACTCTGGATAATCGACCATGAATAGACTATATGACAAACACACGGAGCAAAAATAACAGGTGGAACCAACAATCTCATTACCTCAATCACTACGTAGTTTATATTAGAGATTTTTCAGGTTCAACAGCAGACAAAAGCCAGAAGAGGGTGCTGGCCACATAAATATTTTTTAGGTTATTGTATATTGTTCTCATGTGTGTCAAGTTGTACAAGACTTGTGTAAGTAATGATATAATATTTCATTCATAATTTTAGTTTTATGCACTTAAAAGTATTGAATATAAAAATCGAAAATCCCATCGCAATATTTGTCAGAAAAACTGCAATTAGGTCAAAATTGTGCACCCCGCCAAACGCTATGGCGATTTCAATCAGTAGTCATGTAATGTTGAAGTCTTGTACGACTATATTGTTTGTGATCCCTACTTAGTGCCTACCACACTTCTTTTACACCAGTCAAATTGGTGGAAATCTGAGGATTACCAGTCAGCGACGACAATATTGTTGTTGGGGTTATCCGGTAATTGAGGGGGTGGGTTGCTGAGTGAAAATATCACTGTGGGTCCTCAATCCTGCGTTCGGAAAAATGCCTATTATAACACGGGAGTCAATGGGCAAATCAGCATTGTTTTCCCCAATATGATGCACGTGGCGGGGGCGGGAGCAAGGCTGTTGGGGCGTATCCAATTTTGCCGACTATAGCTATACAAGTATAAAGGTCTTAATAACTTGTCTATTTAGCTAAGGACTGTTTTGCTGAGGACAATTACCATCAGATTTGAAATTAAGATTAGTCAATGCAGCAGTGAACTGATGTTCAAGTATACTTAAGTCTCTCGTTGGGACTACATGTAGGTGAAAAATGTTAAGTTGTAGCAGACATGGTTGATTTGAAGCAACCTGGCATGGGTCTTGAACTCTGCAAAGTTTAGTGATTCATTATGCATGGGAAGGATTTTGTCAGAAGAAAGAAAAAAAAAACACAGGAAAACAATAGGATCTGGCCCCCAAAAACTTACCACTGCAGACATGAATTCAGGTCTGAGAGCTTCTCATTCATGGCGATAACGTCCTCAACGTTGGCCAGGGGGAAAACCGCACCATCCGGTATTGCCATGACAGGCATGGAATCTTTTTTGAGCAGTGTGTTTAGCATCTGCCCATGCAGCTTCAGTGTGTCCTTCACTTCTTCTAGCAATGTCACTAGTGTGATGAACATTGCTCCATCAATTTTTTTGGGGGCTAAACTTTGGCCACGCAGTAACTGGGCTGCTCTGTGGCCAGGAGACGGGGTGGGGCTGCGGCCAAGTAGGCTCATGCTGAGGCCACTTGTGGGGGACCCACAGGGGTTTCGCGGGGTCAGACTCTGTCTTGCTGGGCTGACCCTGGTTACCTATACAATTTGGAAGCAGAAACTTTGACTTTAAGGAACATTTCAATACCTCTAAACGAAAACAAAAAAACTAATACAAATACTGAAATGGCAGATCTACAAGCTCATAATGCATTGTAACATAAGGCGTTGTGAACTCGCTCACCCTCCCAGAAACGTTGGGGCTACGGGATCCCTGGGACCTGCTCCGCCACCCGGAAACGTGAGGGCTGCTTAGTCCCCTCTGGGACACACAAGGGCTGCGGCTTCCCCTCTGGGACACACGACTGGGACACGAGGGCTGCGGCTTCTTCTCACACTGCGGCTTCTTCTCTGGGACACACAAGGGCTGCGACTTCTTCTCTGGGACACACGAGGGCTGCGCTCTGGGCACAAGGGCTGCGGCTTCTTCTCTGGGACACACAAGGGCTGCGGCTTCCCCTATGAGACACATGAGGGCTGCTGAGTCCTCTCTGGGACACACGAGGGCTGCGGCTTCCCCTCTGGGACACACAAGGGCTGCGGCTTCCCCTATGAGACACATGAGGGCTGCTGAGTCCCCTCTGGGACACATGAGGGCTGTGGCTTCTCCTCTGCACAATATGAAAGCAGAAGTACAGCATTAACACCATTTCAATATCCTAAGAGGAAGAAATACCGGTAACACTGCAGCAAATTAAAAACACAACACTACCATTAAATAACTAGACCAACACATCATAGGTCAAAGGGTCTTGTAGCGCAATGTCAGTGGTTAATGGTGATTTGCAGGGTTTGCGGCTAGATTGGCTTAATCGGATTGATGCTGACTTCTGTGCTGCAGGGAACATTGTTCCGTCTAGGATACTTAGACTAGCCTACATTTTTACATGTCACCAAAGGCTGTTGCAGCGCTTTAGAAGTTAAGGAGCTTTATGATTCTGCAGAAATATAGGCTACATTGTCAAAATACAAATTGCAGCAATTTAGCCATCGTGTAGGTTGCTTGTAATAAATCATACAAGTCTGCAGATTCACATTTCAATAACTATCGGCTTTCATTGGAAGATTAGGCTACTGAAATCGAGTTTGCCTTTTACCAGAGCTAAGGATCTTTATCATTGGGCGACAAAACGTAGCCTAGGCCAATGGTTCTTATCCTAGGGATTGCGACCCCCAAGGGGGTTGCAAGACGTTTCCGATGGGTCGCGAGATGCTCTCCATGTATATTGTTGAGAAAAGAGCAAGAGAAAATGAAGATTTGAATAAGGTGTCTTAAAATATTAATGTCTTACAATATAGCCTACTGAATGAATGAAACAGCATTTCAGAATTTTCTGTCTGACACTATAAACAATCGAATGCAAAGAGAGAAATTTATCTTATCGTAGGCGACGTTTTCAGCATGTGATATTTCCCCTCTGTGACAGAATGCTGCAGATTCACCTTAATTTGTGAATGGATAAGCTGTTCTCTGACAAAAAAGTTTTAAGCTGGCTTAATCAATCGAAAGTCAATGGATAAGTCAGTGCATCAATTAAATTTAAAATAAATTAAATCCTGACCATATAGCATATCTACATTTCTCATTGAAGGAGGGACATTTTCACTTCTCCTTTTGTAAGCCAATATACCTATTGTAGGTCTTGTTTCACTTAATCACTTCACACACTTAATCACTAACCCTGTTTTTTGTCCGGGTTTCACCTGCACCCCACATTTCTTAGACACAAACGCCTCGGGAGGAGGTGGCAAGACATCTCCCTCAATGTCCGTTTCCTCCTCACTGGAAGCCAGCAGGGGTTTTGGTGCTCTATATTCAGTTAAAAGCATACATTTAAACTTTTACAATAGAATACACTGAAAAAAGCAGTTAGAGGTGTTTGTTATGCCCCTTTTCCCCTGCACATTTTCGTAATGGCTCCGCACGGCACGCTTTATTTGTGTTTTCACTGGGAGACCCGGGACCCGTTACGATTTTCGCACCCGTTTCAGAGGTGGCTCTAACCGTGCTGAACCAACACAAAACGTGACGTAACAGGCTGCTGTCCACTGATTGGTTAGAGAAAAATAAGCGCGACGAAACACACAAACAAGGAAGTGAGAGAGAGGCAGAGGAGTTGATGACAAGTCCAGATGAGCGGTGTATCTTAGAAGTGGAGAAGTACAGGGAGTTGTATGATCCCCAGCACATGTTCTACAAGGACAACAGCTGATCAGAAGCGCTTGCCGACCGTCGCGGAGAAATACGTGTCTGGTGTAAACAGGGGGGCAGCAGATCGAGCGTGATTTAGCGAGTGCGCCATGTGTAAAACACAACAGAACACACAACACAACAGCCTCGCCTCTTCTAAATGTTCCTGGCTCTGTTTTGGCGTTTTCGCTGACTACAAACCACAGAGCAAACAACAGCAGCAGTAACACCTCTAATGCCTCCATTGTTGTGTTTACTTTACTGACCACGGCGTGACAGTACATATGCCGTCTAATAAAAATGACGTCACAGCAGTGTCGCCACGCCAACTACACCCACTTCCAGGTCGTAACGACACTACCTTCTGTATGGAAACAAAAACCCCCTGGTTGTCCAAAGCGTGTGGTGCCTTACGTGCCATACTGTGCCGTACCGTGTTGCAGTGGAAATGCGGCATAAGAGGCATACTGATCTATTTTGGACTCTAAAATATTGGCATCAATATTGCTTTTTATGATATATTCCCACCGAAAGGAGTTTTTTATACTGTATGTGGCTCAAGGAATTTTTCTAACAACTGCCATATTTGACGTAAATGAAAAATGGAAATTAAAGGGAAAGGAAAAGTTTTTTTGAACCTGTACCTTATTTCTAGCACGAAATAAGTTCATAAACTCAGCCGGAGAAGTTTGGAGTAACATGATGTTGTTCGCGAGAAATTTACATCCATCTCAGTGAGTGCTATTCCAGCAAAATGGTAGAGGTCAGGGCCAGTAACATTACAGCCTAAATAAAACATTATCAGTAACAACACGTCTTCTTTTCACCAATATGTAGTTATACATTGCTAGTGCTATCCCTCGTTGACTTTGGAGCAGCTTGGTTGTCTTCCAGGGCTTTTTAAAAAATTCAGCAAACAAGCCTAAGGTTAGTTCTAGATAGCTTTGGGTTGACAGAAGACGTCGATGACGTCACTTCCACAAAATTGTGCACAATGAAGATGTCCAACATATCCTCAAAATCGGATATTCTGCTATATTGTACTAGCAGTAGCAAGTTAGCAGGCCATTGGATGTAGTGTACAAGGCTGAAATAAAATAATCATGTGGTGGCAAACGGCAATGACGTCATCGGCTCGTATTGACAAATCTTTTTTAAAATGCCTGGATGACAAACAAGCTGTTCTGAAGTCATCGAGGGATAGCACTAGCAATGCATAACTACAAACTGGTGAAAAGAAGATGTTTTGTCACTGATAATGTTTATTTAGGCTTACTGGCCCCAACCTCTACCGTTTTGCTGGAATGACATGGATCTAAATATCTCCAGAAGGACAAAAAGTCACTCCAAACTTCCCCGGGTAAGTTATGAAAGAAACATGCTAGAAACAAGGTTTAAAAAAACAGTACAGGTTAAAAAACAGTACTTTTCCTTTAATGCCAGAAATTCTGCAACGTTAATTATATAACATTATATATTCTGTGTATTACATTACCTCCTTTTTCGCCTTGCAGGCAAATCATCACCATCTGTCTGTAAGTCAGACGTTGCCTCCGCTTTTTTACATTTTTTGCGAGCAGCCTCGAAAGTGTCTTAATAACAAAAGGAAAAAGGGTATTAGTATGCAATCTATACTGACCGTGATAAAAAAATCATTTTGGTATTTGCCTATAAATAATCTCAAATGCCTGGAGTTGAGTAAACATGAAAAAATATTGTTTACCATTTATGATGACTGATGTTGGTTCAGAAAAAGACAGTTGAATATAGAAATCACAATTTTACAGCCTAATTTTGAAAAGTACATTATTGGCACTTATAGAAATTGATGCCTTATTGACATTGAGCTAGATAGATGACAGACAGAGTATTTGTCAAATTCAGAAAAGAACCTCTTACCTGCCCATCCAAGTACCCTGATGGAGTATTTCGGCCACGATTCCTCTGGCTTCTGTCGGTCCTTCACAGCCTTGGTTACATTACGTCCTGATGGCCAGAAACACTTATTTTGTTCTTCGGTCATCCAACATGTTGGAATTATATCCCCCACAGATTGGCCATCGTAGGTCTCATCAATAAACTCGACAACACAGAACAGGGGCATGCTGCAAAGTTCATAATGGTTACTGATTGTGTAATTGGACAAATGCAACAGCTCCATCCTGCAATGGCAGAAGTATTAGTCTCTCAGTTAAATCTGTGACTGACACACCGTGCAGCTGGTGAGACAGCCGTGTCACTGTTCTAATCCCCACACACGTTGACTCAATAGGGTAGTTGTAAAAGCTGCCTTCTTTTTCATAAAACTGACAGACTGCGTACATACCCCCTGATACCAACTCAACAATGTTCCGCACCACAGCAACTTTGCCCTTAACATTAAAACAATTGCTGCCTTCACGACGAGAAATGATATTGCCCTCATGTCTGTACTTCATGTACTGCATGCGGACAGGAACATCAGGGAGAGTCGGACCTGAAAATGTGGTTGTAGAGGCTTATTTGCCCTCTCTTTTTCCACTTTTAAGGGAGAGTGAACGCTGCTTTTCACTGAGACGTCTTACGAGTTGTTGAACTGCGCCTTGGGGCCGTCTCACTAGCCGCTTCATAGTCCCCAGATGGTTTTCGAAAGGAAACATGACACGTTGTCTAGGGCACCAAAGTTTCTGGCATCATCAGCAAGATGGATGAGTGAGTGAGTGTTATAGACTAGCTGCTCTGATCCATATATCCGTCCAAAATTTGTCACATAACATTTCAGTAGCTTGTCTGCATATTCACAGTGCTTAGAGCACAAGGCTGGACTGAGAAGTATCCTCATTGCAACTGAAAGTAGCATAAAGTTTTTGTACAGCCTTGTTGGTAGGCGTCCTTTCAGTACCACAGGACCTGTGTACAACAGAAACTGCCGATATTCAGTGGCCTTCCAATTTCTGTATTCTCGAAGTGACCTTGGCTTACGTGAAAAATTCTGTGGGAGATTTGCTCTGATTGATTCCAAGTGATCAGAAATCATGTTGATTGTGGAAGCAGAAAGACGACTACTTAAAGGTCCCTTGGTCCAAAGATGTACAATTCTTCTAACATGTCCTAAGCATACCAAATGCATATAGTCAAGGACAAAGCTTGAGACCATTGTAATGCCAAGCTCTTGTAGCGGTGAGACTATATCATTATGGTGATGTTCACTATCAAGCTGCTGATCAAAGGTCAAGTCTGTCCGAAGCAGTGCAGTCAATTCTGGAAACACAACTGTACCTAAATGAACCCCATACTCAGTACATCGCTCACAGGAGCTGTAGCCAGTGTGACCTTTGATGCATTTCAAGTAGGCACGAGCAGGTGCATCACAAATAAATGCATCTGGAAGAGCAACATTGTAATGTCTTTCATTGTATTCTAGACCATCACGCATTAATAGCTTCAACTCCTCAATGAAATCCTTCAGGTATTCATGAACCGATTGAGGCTTTGTTGGGCCTGCAAACAGACCAATGACACCAACATTAGCTCTGGGAAGTTCCTTGATCTTAGCCAGAATAGGCCATAACTCCTGTTTAGAGCTGCCTGAGAGGGGATGTTAATGCGAATAATGTTAATATGACTGACAGAAAGAAAAAAGTAAATAAGTTCAAAAAGTTCAACACACTTCTCCCTCCATACCCCAACCCTCCTACAAAGGTCTGATTTGTCACCTGTGCTTTCCGAATCAGTCTGATCATTTGTGGCTTCAAAACTGTGTTTGGAAACAACTTCAGATGTGATTCATCACTTTGACCCCAACTCTTCACTGATGTCCACAGATCTGTCTGTCATTTGAATTACTTCCATGAGACTCCAACTCTTCCTCTGATTTAAATCCATATTTGTTGGCACAATGTCCTCGTCATTATGGCAGTCTTCCAAAAACTTCAAGTGTGCTCCTGTACTTTCATTTAACACGTCTTCGTTTAGTCCAACGACTGTCATCATAATCCATTTTTCTTTGATCTGTACAGACAAAGCTTTTGTACTATATAAAACCGACAGACATATTGAGGTGTTTAAGTTTAGACCTGCTGACTGTCACACACACATGTGTGTGAAATTAATATACAGAGATAATATATTCCAATATCCAAAGATCGTGACACATCACTAATCTGTGATGGTATGTTTAAAGGAGTCATATGTAAGATTGTGGCCAGAACTGATACTACAATCATGTTTAATTGAGCAATATCAGGGTTTTTCCTTGGCCAAAAAAGGAGAGTGGCGGTAACCCTCGCGGAGCACGCGGCATGGTGCGACGGTGATCATAGCTACGACGGTGGGGGGGTGCTAGCGTAACTGTAAGATCCAGAAATAGCATGGGTCGCGCAGAATAAGAAAACCCAGCGCACCCGACAGACAGCGCTTGAAGTATTTATTTTTGGATTTCCTCATCGTGAGGCGGTGGCGGCAAGAAATAACGTGGTGGCGGCCGCCACCGAAATCTCTATGGAGGAAAAACCCTTCATGTAAGAAATTGATAAAAATGGGCAAAATGGGTTAAATAAAATATCCACCCAAATTCTGAATACTTTAGAGCCCTCCTCTCCCTGATTGGGAACTTTCATCAAATATCAAATGTAAACAATATCAGTTGTGGGCTGCACCTCTGCTTTTGAAATGAGAATATCCTGGTTAAACTAATGTGATATAAGTCATAAGCATTTGAAATTAACATAATTTGTCAACGTCTTGTAACATATCAGGAGCATTTAAAGGAAACTTTAAGGTCGATGTATGGAAACTTACGCCATATTTATGAACAACAGGGTACACCTCCTCCTGTCTGGTTGGCTCCTGTCTTCTGGCTGGCAAGACCTTAATGAAATTAGACAAAAATTGAGCAAATCAGTGTTCAACAGGAGCTTTCAATAAAAAGATAAGTAACCATTTAACATCAAATAACCAGCTTACATGACACTAAGTGTGTGTGTGTGCGTGTGTCTGTGTGCATGTGTATGCGTGCAGAGCACACAGGGACATTAGTGTGTGCAAACGTCCACGATAAGCAAGGCTCACGTGTCACTCAGCAATATGCGTATTAGGGCTGCAATGATTCGTCAATGTTTTCGACAAAAATCGATAATAGAAATAGTCGACAATGAATTCCATTGTGGACAATTGTCGCCAGACATGTTTTTCCAACGGAGTGAGGCATCTCACTACAATCTCTGCCGTGAGTTGCACATGCACAATAGCATCTCTGCCGAGCGGTAGCGTACAGTAATGGCGGTTTCCTATACAGCAGCTAAAGTTTGGGAGCTTTTTAGCCTGGATACAGCGAATAATTTCAGACTGGTGAGAATTGTAAAGTTCTTTTGCAACAGACTGTGCTGTTGTCCACTGAATGTACTTCACAAAATTCACTTTAATTTGTTGTGTTCACTGTTTAACTGCTGCTATGTGCCTGCCCTTGGTTTACAGGAAACATGTTCACTTGATTTTAATTTTTTTTTTTATAAAACACATTAGCCTGTCCTTAAAAAATGGATATGTTTATTTGTTTATGGATTTATGTCTATACTGACCGAACACTGTCCCTAATTGGTTTTAGATTTACATTTTATTTACTTTTTGTATGAATCGGCCTATCTCTCCCTCTCCCCTCTCGGCCATGTTTTACCTATAAAAAGGGGGACACACTCCCTGTGTGTCTTGCTGGCTTCTATCGTTAGTTGTAGTGTTGCAGTTACAACTGCACTATTACAAAATGAAGGATAAATATTGACTAAGGTTGAATTTTGTTTGCTTACATAACCCAAAGAGCAAATATAGCTGCATATATCTTATTATAAAAATATAAGAATTATTTAAAACTCGTTAAATATTCTGACAAAGGAGCTAAATAAATGATAATTGTATCATTTCAATGACAATTGTATAATTTGATGGAGCTGAATTAATATCAGCCTTATCCCAGGAACATCACGGTTGATGCTCATGATGCCAAACCACTCAGATGTTCCTGGGATAAGGCTGACATTAATTCAGCTACATCAAATTGGCTGTGCTTGTTTTACTTTCATATACTTAAAATGTAGGTAATTATATTATTATTATCATTTATTTAGCTCATTTGTCAGAATATTTTACGAGTTTTAATAATTCTTATATTTTTATAATAAGATATCTGCAGCTATATTTGCTCTTTGGGTTATGCAACCAAACAAAATTCAACCTTAGTCAATATTTATCCTTCATTTTGTATTAGCTGCTAGTGCAGTTGTAACTGCAACACTACAACTAACGATAGAAGCCAGCAAGATGCACAGGGAGACCGACATTATGATGTTTACAAGCCCAAAACATTTGAGACTTGCTTACACATTTAGTTTGATTTCGATTTGTTCCCCCCCAATTTATTCTTAGGGGCAGCCAAAAGGTGGGGAATTTGCTTTTTGCAACTTATGTCCTTGTACAGCTATTTGCTGTTTATTGCTTATTTCTCAGGTGCAAGATGTTTTTACCTTTTTGTTTTACCCACAGCCTTCTTTTTATGTTATTTGGATTAGTGCGTTTCGTGGATCGTCGAATTTATCAAACTCTGAATTTTGATATTGCGATTTCTCTCTTCTTTTTTCTGTTTTTATACAGGTCTGACATATATTGTGTATTTATCCCTTTATCACCCCACTGTTCATTGACCATAAACCAGTCACTCAGTGGTGACCCTATATGTACTGAATTACTTGTTAACACGCCTTTTACCTCAAGCTCTAAACACACACTGTCCGGTTTTTCATCTTTTGTGTTAATTCAACACCAGACTTCTGTACACCCCGCACCCAACCACCAACACAATACCAGCCTTATCCCTGTCCACAAATGCTTGCACCAGTGTGTTTTTCTTTCCCCCCCCCCCTATTTGGTCGGCAACCATACAATCTTCCTCCCCTATCTTTATACTTAATGTTTATTGGAATATTCGGCGTGGGCCGGACAGTTCCAAAATTATCGACACGTCCACCTCAAGGCACAGCTAGGCCTTGCTTTCGATTCCGAATCGGAACGTTAACGCTTTTGAGCGCAAACACGGCCTTGCATACAGGCCAGAGATGTCCCTCTCTTCTGGAATTAATGCCCCCCCTGACCAACAATGATAACAATTGTTACATTTAAAGTAAAACTCTCGTACTAAATTAAGGATCATGTGCACGAGTTCTACTCTAACACACCGGCACTGTCCTTACAATGCTTCGTCCTTTTGTGCTTCATTATGATATGAGTCCTACTTATCTTGGTTTGTGTTCGTGCCATTACCACAGGCAGCTGGTTTGGTTACGCAGTAATGAAAATCAGTAGTTAGCAAGTACAATTACACCGTCGCATTGCTAAATATTATCCAATTTACAGTCTATTGTACAAGTACCCCGGTGGTGAGAGAACCTTTACTTCAAGTACATAAGCTAATTACCCGTTGCTTTTAAAAATTTAAATACAGTTATAATATTAAAAAAATCAATCCCTATAAAAAAAAACTATTAACAAGCACTATACTTTTATCACGTGTTAGTATTAGTTACTTTTATACCACTGACTGTTCCCACCCGCGGCACTTCTACACAGACGATCTTAGGGCGTGTCCCGAATACTCATCCCCCTGTTGTGTTTGCCTTAAAGTTAAGGTACTCACATGCTCTTAACCAATTTATTCATCTATTACTAATTGACTAAGATGCCAATACCTCAATGGCTCTTTCCCTTTTTTCTTACCCTCATTTTTTATCAATTAATTTTTTGTATTTCTTATTAAGCAAATGCTCCGGCAGATCAAAATACTATTCATTATAATGATGGCCATATGTCTTTGATTCTATTGATAACAGATCCTGAAATTACATCCCTACATTTGGTTACTCTCCAATTCTTCATACAGAATGATTTAATTTAGATCACCCTATTCATTAACGTTTTTTCCTTGTGTTTTTTTTTTTTTTTTCTTTTGGCCCTCAGACACCCCGCGTTTTCTATAGCGTCCTGTCTTCTATACACAATCACTTCTACTGGCTGTACAAAAAATGCGATTTTTAAAGGTGTGGAATGGAGTAAAAATGTACTCAGTAATCAAATTATGACTCTTTACCCCAAAGTACATTTAGTCAGATTAACTGGATTTTAATGAACTATTACAATGCAACAAGTACAGGTCTTGTGAAAACTCTCTCATAAAGTACACCCAGCTCATCCCCCCTCCCAAACCACAATTACTATTGTATTAACTTAGACATCCTGAGTAACTTTGCCTAACTTAATGACTTCCAACCCTATTCTGATATCTAAGACTACAACCACTCCACAATTTGGTGGTCTTGAACTCTTTGTGGTATCCGGCGTCCGGTAGATGGATGTTTGCATAAAATGTTATTTACCAACATTTACCGCAACCTCGTTTTTTGCCGCCTACTTTGCCCCAATTTTAATGGTTGCGTGCCTTTTTACTGCACGGCCATAGGCGAGGGTCTTATTCTTTACCCCCTTTTTCCTTTTTTTTTTTTCCCTTTTCCTTTCTTTCAACACGTTCACATGGCCAACTTTCCACTTATGTTTTTATTCAAGCAACCGCCCTCCCCACTGCTTACAGTTCAGTTTCAAAAATATTGCACTACACATATATATTATTTGCCTAATATATCTCAAATTGTCAGCTAGTCGCAATGCTCCCTCGTCTCTTACACCTTCTCTTCCATTCACCCCGACTAACTATTCTGGCCCTAGGTCTGCGCGTTCCTCTATCTTTTTGTCCAAACCATGAAACGTCGTTTATTCGTGATATGTCCCCTCCCACTGCCAAGTCGGCATTGGCTTTCTGCTCAGTCTTTTACGTACCCTTTTATTAAATTGTAAAGGCGCACTCCTGTCCTTATCAGGCCCTTAACTTCTTTCCAACTCCTCATTGTCACTCCCCTTTACCGTGTCTTTTAACACATCAATTATCACCATTGTCTAGGCAAATGAAGTCCTGAATGCATCCGCAGATCTGGCCGAATCCAAACAAGCACCCTGTTAGTACTTGTATTTCCTCTTCTACAGCCACAATTCTACACCACCTTCTACGTCCAATTTCCGTGCTGTATGAGCTACACCTCGATAGACAATTCACACGTATGCTACTCTCTGGTCCCAGGGGGACATTCTAAAACATCCAGATAGGTGCATACTCAGATTGCACCCTGCTGAGGCCTTCTCTCATTGAAAGTGCCTTGTTTTTTCTTTTTTCTGTTTTACGATTCCGTTTCCTTGATATCAGCATCGTAATAGCAAGCAGACTTAACGGCAGGCTATTGTCTTGCATGCTCGCGTGCACGCAGCAGATTTTGACTGTGCCATAGAGGACGCTGCATGATACCGCTCTAATATTGATTTTATCATCAGTAAGCTACCTTCGTACGTTTATCCTTTTATATTGATGCTTGTGGCCAAGATGAGCATTTATTAAGACTTGGACTGGGGACTCTGAACCTACTCACCCACAACATTCAAACCACATGCGCCACACCTTGGCCCAAGTAATATTGTCATTTCAAGGACCCCCCCACATTAATGTTCGTTCCCTTTAGATCAAACACATTGCACTGTGCCCACACTAAACGTATTGTCATGTACAAGACCCCCATAAGCTGTCCCCCAGTTAAAACCACTCATGCATCCATCACTTGTTGCCTACTACAATTTCCTATGCAGGACCCATATGTGCACATTTCCCAGTCATTAACCTCATGTCCCTTGCGCCCTATCATACATGCCCACCTCATTAGACCCTCTATAAGTGGTCCTTCAGATCTACCCCATTTTAACACATTGCCCATTCTCTCTTTTGGCCCATAAATAGTCCATGCACTATGCCCATCTCATACTTGCTTGTTCCCATGTTTCCACACATTCCCCACCATTGCCAACTTGGACCACTTAAATTTAAATTCCTATTTGCTAGGACCCATCATATGGCGCAGGGCTACACTAACTCCAACCAACTCTCACCATGAATACCACGTTGGACCCCATTATATATATGCGCTTCCAGTCCTAAGGCCATATCTGTGTTCATCAGATCTAACCCTAGCCTCGTTCCTACGGTGCCCATATTTTAACTTATTGTCATGTGCAAGAACACATTATATGTGTTCCAATGCTCACACCAATGCCATATTTCCCAAATCCTCTGGATTTCCCATCACCAAAATTCGATGCATTGGACCCCATCGTGCACTGACCCAGTTCAATTTACACCCATGACACATCCTTTGGTGTCCATAAAATGCCATTCAAGCACTATCAATATGTGCTTCCCACCCGCCTTCAAACCCAGTGCCCACTTGGCCATAAACACATTGATGCAGGACCCCCCCAATATGGCCCAGTTCACCAAGGTCAATACCATGTGCCTTCACTTCGCGCCACCATCTCCACTATACTTTTCTCAAAATCTTAGTGAAGGACTTTCCCTTTCATATGGTGACTTCCCCAGTTCCAATACCCACTGCCAACTTCCTTGGCAAATACCCCCCAAAATTCCTTATGACTTTATCGGACCCCACTACTGCTCGCATGCCTACTGTTCAAAACCCTATGCCCACCTGGCCCTTCAGTTTATAAATATGTTACATTCCACATAACACTATATGTGTGCTCAACCCCTCATTCAACTCCCAGGCCCAACCTTGCGCCCTCCATGAAATATGTCAGGCAAGGACCCCTCATTCAGTGTTTCCCAGGTCCTAATATACCCTAATGCACCACTTGGCCATAAAAACGGCTATGGTCTTTATGTTGCATTGTCACCATATGTGACTCACCATTTCCTCAGTCAAACCCACGCCCACCTTTGGTCACCCATCACACAATTCTATGCACAGGACCCTATTGTGTGCAATTATTTTTTCAGTTGTTAAATCCCCCATCGCACACCTTGTACCATAAAAGAAATTCTAATACCCACACCAAGCGTTGTTCCCGCATCACAACACCCCCACTATGTGACCACTTTGGCCCCCCATAAATCATGTTTCTCGAGCAGAACTCACTTTTCATCTATGTGCCCACCCCAGCTTCATTCCAAACCCATGCCCCACTTGCCATAAAAATTATATGCAGGAACTTTCCATATGTGCATTCCCCAGTTCAATACCCATGCCCACCCTGGCCCCTTGAACATATGACCATTCAATACCCCATATTTTTATGGGTGGTTCCCATGATACACCCCACCATTCCATCCATTGCCCAACGGGGCCCCGCAAATCTATGTCATTGTCTAACCGGATCACCACTTAGATGTTGTTCCAGTTCAAACCCTTATGACCCACTTGGCCCCACTAACCAAATTCTATTCGCAGCGACCATATGTGCATTTCAAGTTCAAACAACATGCCCCCCCATTTTTTTATTAGTTGGGCCCACTATAATAATTATTCTCTATGCACCGGACCCCCAATTTTTATGTGCATTCCCACAGTTCACAATTTCCCCCCATGCCCCAATGGCCCATAAATATGCCATTCATTATACCTATTTATGTTGTTACCAGATTGTCACCCATAACCAATGGCCCTTGGCCCCATTAAAAAAGTATGTATGCAAGACCCACTTATGTGTTCCACACCCGTTCCAATACCATGCCATACTTGGGGCACATACAAAATGTATGCATGTTACCCATCATGTGCTCTTTCCCAGTTCAAACCCATTTGCCCACTTGGCATATTTACTAATACTGCAAATTCATCTTTTACTCCATATATTGTCGTGTCTCCACGTATACAAACACCCAGCCACTTGGCCCATAAATATCGCATGTGGGCCCTTACGACCACCCCTATATTGTGGTTCCCCAGTTTACAAACCCCCTCCAATGGCACAATAAAAATTTTTACGATGCAGGACCCATTATTGTGTCATCCCACGTTCATAACCCATGTCCCTCTCACCCCCACCCGGCCCCTCCTTCCCATAAACCTACTGCCACCGTTCAAAGACACACGATATGGGTCTCCTCAGATCACCCACATCTCCAGGCCCCCACTTGGCTCCCACCTAAATATGCCGTCATTGACAAGACCCATACCCTATTGTTTGTTCCCCAGTTACCAAACCCTATGCCTCACCTCTTGGCCCATAAAATTCTTTCTATGCAGGCCCCATATGTGC
>VCII01000331.1:0-74494 GCA_006030095.1 Triplophysa siluroides | reverse complement strand
TTTTTACAGATCAAGTATTAAAGGGACAGTTCACCCAAAATGAAAATTCTGTGATCACTCACCCACAGATTGTTCCAAACCTTTATCAATTTCTTTGTTCTGCTGAACGCAAAGGAAGACATTTGGAAGAATGTCTGGTACCAAACAGATCTCATGCCCTATTTACTTCCTTAGAAGGGAAAATAAATACTATAGGAGTAAATAGGGGCTGAGATCTGTTTGGTTACTGACATTCTTCCAAATATCTTCCTTTGTGTTGAGCAGAAGAAAGTACTTGAGACAGGTTTGGAACAATCTGTGGGTACATAAATAAATACAGAAGATCATTTTTGGGTGAACTATCGCTTTAATGAGATGGGACATACGCATAATATAAACAATGGGCTCAAGTGTACACATGTGAATTTTACACTTGGTTTTATTCTTGAGCACATGTCTAACTCTGTCTCTTTGTGTTCTGAACAGAATAAAAGTGCCTTTCTGTGTGGAGTGATGAAGACATACAGACAGAGAGAGAAACAGGGCACCAAAGTGTCTGATTCCAATAAAGGACCCGATGAGGCCAAAATCAAAGTAAGTCTGTCCAGAAACAACAATGACTATTTTAATCAGTTCAAAATGTCATGCTTCATTTTGTTGGTAAACAATTAAAACAAGCAATTGTAAAGGATCAGAGAAATCGTACAGTGTGTTCATGTTATGTTAAAAAGTTTGTCTTTAAAGTTGTGCTAATGTTTTCTAGAGATAAAATGTTGTGATAGCGTTATTCTTATTAAAAGATGCTCACTTTTTTCACCTGTTATTTCACCAGGCGTTGCTTGAGAGAACGGGTTATACACTCGATGTGACGACAGGTCAGCGGAAGTATGGCGGACCGCCTCCAGGATCCACACACGCTGGAGTTCAGCCCACTGTCGGCACAGAGGTTAGTGCTTTAGAAAATACACACCCCTCAACACTTGTCAGTATCTTTTCATTAAGGGTCTTATTTGCTTTGTATGTGCAAGTGGCTTATACAATCAGTTTCTTGTGGTTCACTGTCTGGCACTAACAGTAATGTTGAAACATCGACAGATATTTGTAGGAAAGATCCCAAGAGATCTCTTTGAAGATGAGCTGGTTCCTCTATTTGAGAAAGCCGGACCCATCTGGGACCTGCGTCTGATGATGGACCCCCTCAGCGGGCTGAACAGAGGATACGCTTTTGTCACATTTTGCACTAAAGAAGCCGCGCAGGAGGCCGTCAAACTCGTAAGTGAGAGACTGTCTGTGTAGGGGAAATAAAGGAAATTCAGTCCCTGATTTGGATTTTTTCTTACAGTGTAACAACAATGAGATTCGGCCCGGTAAACACATTGGTGTTTGCATCTCTGTTGCCAATAATCGTCTGTTTGTGGGCTCCATTCCCAAGAGCAAAACTAAAGAGCAGATAGTGGAAGAGTTTGCCAAAGTTACCGGTAAGTGTCATTGTCCGAGTATGATATCCTGGCTAAACTTAATGGTTGCTAAAGATTGTGATTGTTCAGTGAATAACTGAGTCTGCTCCATCTCAACAGAGGGTTTGAATGATGTCATCCTGTATCATCAGCCCGATGACAAGAAGAAGAATCGAGGCTTCTGTTTCTTAGAGTGAAGATCACAAAACAGCCGCCCAGGCACGCCGCCGCTTAATGAGCGGCAAGGTGAAGGTCTGGGGGAACGTGGTGACCGTAGAGTGGGCCGACCCCATCGAAGACCCTGACCCAGAGGTCATGGCAAAGGTAACATAATGCTTGAATTCAACAGTAACGTTTGTGTGCATTTGATTCACGGAAGATTCAGAAACCCTTGAATTACGTACCGTCCCAATAATTCTATTCATGGTTTGTTATTTTTAGGTCAAAGTCCTTTTTGTAAGAAACCTGGCGAGCACAGTATCAGAAACATCTGGAGAAAACGTTCTGTCCGTTTGGCAAACTGGAGAGGGTTAAGAAGCTCAAAGATTACGCCTTTATTCATTTCGAGGAGCGCGACAGTGCTGTTAAGGTGACCGTCTCCTCTTGCTCTCATGAGGTTGTCGCTGTTGAGGCACGATTTTAATCGAACTTGTGTTTTTAAATAGGCTTTAGCTGAAATGCACGGGAAGGATCTGGAAGGAGAACAAATCGAAATCGTCTTTGCTAAGCCGCCTGATCAGAAGAGGAAGAACGGAAGGCCCAGAGACAAGCTGCTAAAACTCAAATGTAAGACCCTTCAAGATGCTTTTTCCAAAAAAACACTTAGGAGTGTTTCAGCATGCTCTCTGTCTGTATGTCTGATCACGTCTGTTTGCCGCAGGTATGATGATTATTATTATTACGGGCCGCCACAAGTGCACCCTTCATCACGAGGAGGACGAGGTGTGAGAGCATCTTATTCCTACCCTCACGACTATTACAGCTACAGGGATTATTACGACTACTACGGCTACGACTATCACAACTACAGAGGAGGCTACGACGATCCGTACTACGGCTATGAGGACTTTCAAGCTCACTTAGAGGAACGGCAGCAGAGGAGCTCGCGGGCCCACACTGTCTAGGGGCCGGGGCTCCGGCATGGCAAGGGGACGGGCCGGATACTCTCAGCGCGGAGGTCCGGGATCCGGACGAGGTGGGCGTGGCTCTAGAGGTGGCATCCAGCAGCGATGTCGAGTGGTACGTGATGTGTGGGTGGAGCATTCTTGGAGTGTTGGCAGGAGGTTTTAGACTTAGATCCTCAGCTTCTTCTTCAAAAAAAACTAAATTCTTTCCCCTTTATCTCTCAACATACATGTTCTGGCGTTTGTTTTTCCCTTTCCCCTTTTTCACATTGCTTACGTATGCAAGGCACCGTGCGGGCGAAACGGACCAAAGGTTTGCACTTTTCCTTCATTTGTCGCAGTCTCATTAATTTTGTCCTGCCTGACTGACTGAATAAGACTCTAAGACAAAATTGTCATTTGTACTGTGAATCTTAGAATTCTTGAGACTTTTGACAATGAATTGATTCACGTGCTTGCTTTGTTTTAAAGGCTGTTTGAATCACTTTATATTGATTTATGGAAGTAAATGTCACCTGGAGTGCCTGTTCACTCCAGATGAAAACTAATCTCACTCCTGTACAGTAGATGGAGCTGATCGACCAGAAGCTCCTCTGTGAACATTCACCTGTCACACACATCAGTAACACAGAGCAAGCTTGAGATTAAAGGAACAGTTCATTGGAAAATAAAAATTCTTCATGCTCATGTCATCTCAGATGAATTTGACTTCCTTTCTGTAGTTGAACTCAGACATTTTTGACAGTGGTTTCTATATGTGATCCAAAAAGCACAAACAACCATCTCCGATAAAAAATGTTGTTCTTTCCTGAAGGTTTTGTTTAGCTTCAGAAGACATTTGTTAAGCCACCGAATCATTTGGATTACTTAAATGATATTGATATTGACATAACATGAAACTCATAGATAATGTGATGGATCAACTGAAGACATCATATGCTTATCATTCTCAAAATTGAAATATTTGAGTGAACTGCTCAATGTCAAAAACACAATCAAAATATCTTGATGAGAAGCGATAAATGAATTACACATTTATTGATGGTCTGTTGGGGCTATTGTAAATGTATCATTCGTTTCCAATATCGTATAAATTTATATCGACCAAGAAAATGTAACGGTTACTTTTAAATAAATATTCTGCTTAAGTCTGTGCTTATAATGATAAAGTAATAAATGACTGAATGTGATCAGCGTTAACCAACCCATTTCTTTTTCAAATTCACTTAATCGTAAAATGATTTTTTGAAATTCTAATCTCATGTTGTTGTTGATCCTTGAAGATCCTGTCTAATTCTTCATCTTGTATTTGTATAAATCCTAAATGCTAACTTATGTGTTTTGTTTTGGCAGGGGAAGGGGGTCGAGGCTGGTCCTGACCAGGTAGTATGAAGACTGACTTGTTGTATGGGGTTACACCGGACTCTACAGTGTTTATAAGGTTAAAGTCGACTCAATGGTCCAATGATATTCCAGCCTTTATTGAAGCATATCTCCTATATACTGCCACTTCTGACGAAGCAGAAAAACTCAACAGTCACCATCTTGGACTTGCAGTTTTCACACAAGGAGCGTGTCCATGCCCACATTTTGGAAATTGAAGTTCAGATTCCTGAGTCCCGTAACATCAAATGTGTTGCACTTTTATTTTACTTTTGTTTTGTTTTTCTCTCCTGGGTTTGAAGTGGCTCGGAGGAGCGTGATGATGCTGATGTATAGTTTTGTCATGGGAATATCCATGTTAACCTTAAACGTTTGACTAGAGACCTTCTGCAGGTTTTGGTGTAACCACCTGACGTGGGTGAGTCAGGCATTCCAGAAGCGCGGTTCTTTGAGAACTTGTCTTTTAAGGGTCGGTTAACTACTCAAGTAGAGAGGATTCAACTACCCTGCCTGTACTGTAAATAGAGACGCTTAAAGCTTAGGAGCAGGGCTTGTTTCTTATGAAATATGCACGAGGGCAGCGGCACTTCATGTAATATAGTCGATCCTCTGCTGCTCCGCCATTGCAGTCAACAGTCAAACTGGACATGCAAGTGAATCTCATGTGATGAGCCGAAACAAACCCTGCTCTTATTCAACTCTTTTTAACTGAATTAGCCGCCTCAGACGCTTCTTCAGATTCTGTAGTTACTGGGTGTATGATAGTTTGGAATAAAATGTACTTTTCTATTGGCTTAACAACACAAACGCAGCCGCTGCGTATCTCGAGCCTCGCAGTGTCCGTTTTTCTATGGAACCGGTTCCGCTTTCTGAAGAACAATAAAGAATTATGTAGGGTTTTTTTAATCGATCATGAATTTCATCACGCTCTCGTTGGCCGACAGATGAACTTTGTGTAGAAAAAGGGACACTGCGGCCTGGGTTTATATTTCATATACATAGGCAGCAGGTGAGCGATCCATTGACCCGGTTTTGTACACAGTTAACTCCCTCTCAATGAAGCCGTAACATTGCAACCTTTTGAAAAGATGTGAGCAGTTTTAATCTATTGTTGGTGGCCAACAATGTTTTTGCATTCCAGCAAATAAATTGTTTTATACTGTAAAATGAGGTGAGTGTAACTTATTTTTGTAATAAAGGTTTTGAATTCTATCTTAAGTGTTTGTACGGTCTTATCTCGTCCGCTCATAGTTTCATTTCATTTACACACACTTGCAGATGGATCTATACACAGATGTCCTGTGTAGTAAGAGTGGTACAGGAGTTTTAGTTTAGACTGTTATCAGGTAAGTGGTAGAAAGGTCTACATGAAACATGATCATAGAAGGGACACGCGGTGAAGTAAAGATTAAGGCTTATTTGAAATAACTCCTTGCTCTATGAGAAATGTGATTGTAAGAGTGGGCTGCGGTAACAGACAAGACAGAAACAAAGTACTCAAATAAGAGTTTATGTTCAATAAATACACACGAAATGTAAATAATTGACCAAATTACTAAGTTTAACAAATAATTAATTGAAGAAATAATTTAACGAATAATTAAACAAAAACCTTAACAACAATAATTAGGATATAATATAATAATTTAAGAAAATCTAAATAACTGACCAATAATAAATTAACAGATGATGAGTAATATAACAATTAATTTAATAAATTACTAATAATTAAATTATTTTACAGATTAGTAAATCTATTAATATTTTTGTAACTGAATTGTGAATAAACTGAATCATTAAATCACACCAATATCTACATTTATGAATTTATTTCTGTTCCACGGCTTTTAATTGTAATGTCAACACACAACAGCCCAACTGGTTTCAAACAGGAATTTCCAAATAAAGCCTAATTGTCAAATGAATTTCTGTACCCCAGTTTCTAAATTGTATGTTTTTGACGGAGGGTTAGAGGGTTTCAGAAGCAAAACCCTGAGTTTATAATGCTCTAATTTTATAATTATAATAATAATAAAATAATTACTCAAATACTTTTGCTTCAAAACTGTGGTATCCAAAACCATATTTGAATAGTGCAATAATGAACGAACACCCATCCACTGTGAGGCTGGTGCTGAATAAATTCCCACATGGGGACAGATGATGGCGCTCACAGCTTTCTTGTAACCATAGAACTTCTGCAGCATAGGCCTGTCACTTTCCATCTGTTCAGGAAAATTCAACTATTATAAGGTGTGCGCTATTACAAGGAAAGCATCAACAAACATCTTTGACAGCGGGTGAAGGGGTGTGGGTAACGCTTTAGATTATGTACCGCATAATTAAACAGAATTTACAGCATAAATAATGGTAACAATAATGTACCTCCACAGTACATATCTGTAGGTAAAGGGGGAAAATAATGACGAGTCAGAAAATTAAAAAAATATATTTATACTATAAGTACATTTAAACTAATCTGTAACTATTTTATTGTTAATATTTTATTTTGAATATTACAAGGGGAAAAAGCATCACTTTAGTTTATAGCCCGCATATGTTATGTTATATTTTACTTCGATCAATTTTCTTGACAGATGGCAACAATGTGTTGTTTGTTCCTTAATATCACAAAATGTTTCACTAAAAAGTTAGACAGTGCACACTGCCCTTTAGTGTTTAAAGTAACATTGCATTACCAGAGTCCCTGACGTGCAGTATATGACATATAGGATATTTTTCATCCTAGTTTAGGAGTGTGAACACTGAATCTTGTCAGCACTGACTCTATATTATCTGATGAAGATAGAGGAGAGCAGTATCAGAGATGGAACTCTGGGTCCTGGGCTGTGCAGTTCCCATAACACCATATGATATTCAAATGTGCTCTTTGATATAAAACATTTTCAGGATCACTGTGGAGTCCACACCATGTACAATTGAATTTATTTAAGTACACTTCCATTTTGTACTTCGTGCTCTACTGTCACTCATTCATTTTGTATTTGATGTACTTAAGTATAGTTTTTCTTGTACCTTTATTCGTGGTGTCCCAAAATAGCACAGTTGAGTACACTTAGATCTTATTGGGGCGGTTTCCCGGACGAGGCTTGAGTCTAGTCCTATGCCAACTTCAATATCAGATATCTCTTGATAAAAAACTTTATTCAAGTAGCATTTGCCAAAATACAGCTTAGTTGCATTTATCAAATCATTTCAAAGTGTCGTGTTTGGCAGCAGTGCCACATTTTGCTTATAGTCAATTATTCCAAGGTCTTATAGAAAACATTTTGTTTCATGTTGCTGGTACATAACATATTTAATAAAAGAAAAAATAAAGAACCCCATTAGGACAAATTGTTTGTCTCTAACAAAAAATTAAAATATTTTTAAAATGGTACATTAATGCCCAGTAATGTGTTCAGTGTTCTGAACCTGTTGTGTGTTAATTTAAATATTATCCAAATAAATGCCTTTAAATTGATATGACCCTGTCTGTGAAATCCATGCTTAAGTCTCTATAATTAAATTCTGAGACAATGAGCCTCAACGTTTTTACCATTAATTAGTTAATTCATTATTGCAATATTAAATAGTCTTGTCAGGACCGGGGCTTGAACCCGGGACGTGTTGTAAGAAGTTCTGACCACTAGGCCATGGGAAGTGAGTACTTGAAATTGTCTTTACTCACAATAAAAATTAGAAGAAATGTTTGGCCAAACGTCTGCTTAACCATATGAACATCAAACTGAGAAAAGAGAAAAACGCTTCAGTCGTTTGTTATTATCATATCAGTAATGATTGCTTGTATATTTGATCATAGATTGAGTAAAGAAGAGGCCATTATCATTTATTAGTATATCACGCATTTTAGACCGCCACTAGCCGCCACGTTAGCTCCCTGAATCTTAGTGCAGAGCAAAACGTAATTGGCTGAAGTTAGAACGTGCCCTATTGGACCATGAAAGCGGAAGTTACCCAATTGGCTTGCGTAGACAGTGGGCGGAGTCCACCTATTTGTGGATTGTGAGCACGTCTCGACTTTGGAAATGTTTAAAAATCCACAAATGCACAGAGAGCCTTCCACACATGTGTGCACTGATCCACAAATGTGAAGAAAGCGATCTACAAATAAATGCCATTAAATTCATTTGTAAATATTTTTTATTTGCAAGTGTTACTGTATTTTATTGTGAATTCCATTTATTTTTGTGGAACATCTAACATATATTCATGGTTCGCTTTTTGTGCACATGTGGATTAAACATTTTTTGTGAAACTCTATTTATTTGCGGATCATAGTTTATTTATTCAGAATATTGCAACAGTTCTGATCCCATAGAGCAATCGAACTAAATGTGAAACCGAATTGACTCTCTGCTGGTCAGTAGAGGGAGTACTCTCTGGGTCCCTCTGCTGGCCACAGCTCTAAGTTAGTCAATATTAAATATATCAAGGTTTAATTCTTGTTACACAATGTGAAGCACATTCTGTGAAAATATGATTAGAAAACCGTACATTTATATTTAATTTTACAGGCAGGGTCACGTATTTTTAGAATTGATTCAACTGTACCCATTTTTTCCAGGGGGGTTATCTCTCGATGGCATATAAGCATATTGTGCTTTTTCTGTTCTTAGATTAGTGTTTGTGTCTGTGTGTATCATTGTGCATGTGTGTTTTTCTGAATGAATTATTGTATTTAAAAAAAAAAAGCTTTTTTAAGCTTTTTCCTATTGATTTCCTATTGCCCATAGTTTTTGACCACACATAGAAGATGCATTCATTGATTTTTTTATTCCAAAAACAATGTGGGAAACGAGCCAAACAGCATAGGAAGGGTAAAAGAATGAACATTGTCAACTTTCTTTGACTTTCTTCTTTCATGTTACACTAACGCCATCTAGGAGACTAGTGAAGAAGGTTTGGTTTTACATGTTGGCAAAAAATGATGATTCATTTTCTTAAATGAAGATTACATTTTTGTTTAAACTATCCATTTCCACTGTAAACATGTACTCTGTATCATTAAGAAATGGTCATGTGATTCACAACAAGTCCCAACACATAGCAAACAGTGACACTAAAACACAAAATGTATCAAATGTACACAAGTATATACATTAATTATAAGTTCTGTAACAAATGTGATACATGTGTGTTTTTCTTCAAATAAATGAAACCTGCATCTGTTACAGGCAGGTAAATACACAGACTAGAACAATATTTATTATTTACATCAGTCATATTGTTCACCACTGATACTCTGCCCAGCGTCTGCTTGATCCTTAGTTTAATCTGTAGGGACAAAAGAAAACAATGACAATTGATCTCTATATACCAATCACCAGTGTAGAAACAAATGTTCACATTTCTTTTATTTGAGAAAATAAATGTAAAACTGTATGCAGCACCAATATGCCCGAAAATTAGCCCGACAAAAAAAAGTTTATGCAAGTGTGGTATTAGTATCCTTTTTAAACAGAATAAAGAATAAGGAAGTATACCTTTAGTCCACTCAGAAATAGATTTAAAATCACACTTCAGTAAAGGACTACTTGACACATACTGACAGAAAGTATTTTGGTCTACACTCAATATTTGATCACTTGTTTGTTTTGGAACATGATTTCAGTCGCTTAGATAAAAATCCAACACACGTTGTTTTTAAGAAACTCCGATCCTAAGACTTTACTGGGAACACATATATGATAAATGTTCAAACTGATATGCAAAGAATCACAATGGTTGCTGTTCTGGTTTATGTCCATCATGTTATTCAAGTGTTTAACTTTCCACTTGTAATCTGTGGTTCTTTTGGTGATTACAGTACAATAAGAATGTTTATCACAGGCTAAAGAATGAAGAATTTACACAACACAGTATCGGCACATCAGATCGCTGTTGCCTCTCTTAAACACTTTTTGTTTTCACCTGTTCTCTATGGAAATTAATTTGTGCAGATTTGTCTTCTTTTCTGCTATCCTGATTTCCACATTGTACACGACAGCAATGTGACTTGAAGAAATTCCCAAACTCAAACAAGTCTACTCTCCCATAAAGCCACTCAACACTTTATTCCTACACAACTGATCAAATCAAATGTTTTTGGCAACCATTTTAATATTTTAAAGATCAACTGTACAAATGGTAAAAAAATACAGCTATAGGTCATTTATGATGTTGATCAATAGGAGTGATGATGCACTTTTTATTTGATGCATTGTTTACAAATCCTGCTGATTTATAGTTCAGAGCATATTGATCAAACTGTTCAAATAAGTATGTTGAAACACACATACAGAAATCATAATTCTTATTTAATTTTTAAAATGTAATTAAAATTAAGATGCAGTACTCTTATGAGAGGAATTGTCCTCGTCTTCCTCTTCTGAAGGTTGCTCATCTGATGATGATTCATCCCCTTGTGTTGCTGATTTTCTATACTTCTTAGAGGATAGGAGCCATGAGAACCAACTTGGAAAAATTCTGTAAGGAGAAACATAAACAAAAGAAAAAATTACAATTCTAACAAAATTCACACAATAAAACCAGGGGACCATTAAACTTGGATCCTAAACTCTAACACCTATTAGGTCTGCTAGGATCCTGGGAGTGTGTCATATATTCCCTTTGTCTTGTGTTCTTGTACTTTGTGTGTTTTCCTTGCTCCAATTGTGCAGTGTTTGTTTCTCTTGTGCTTTTGTCAGTCGGTGTTGACAGTGAACGGATGTTCCTTGTGTTTCCCAATGTGTTTCTATTTAACCTCCTAGATCTTCCCTCTCTAACTGCTCATTTCATCATGTTCCAGAGTGATTTTTAAAGGGGGTTCTTTACAATGTTAAACATGCTGGCTTCTCATGCTTCACATGGTCCTCTTGTCAAAAAACGAGTTTAATGTATGACATAGTGTTTCTGTGCTCGATACAGTAACCCAACATTCGTATATGTTTCGGAAAGTATTTTTTCGAACATGAAAATCTGTTTCGTAACCACTTTTCCTAGCCCCTTATTGGACAATTCTCCTGGAAAAGCACGCCCACGCGTAACCGGCAAGGCCAAAGAAAGAGCACGACCACACGTCAAACGACAAGCGAGAAAAGAGGTCAACCATCAAGATGGCTGCTGCAGCTGGATACTCTTGCGATAGGCAGAGATGTTCAGCTGTGTTTGTTTGTTTACGTCATTTCTGTGATGAATGTTATAGAAACAGTGGATATAATGCTGGATTTGGAGATCATTTGAAGCTGATAAAGACCGGTGTGATGACCAGCAGACAACTACTCGGTAAGAAATATCAGACCTTTCCTATTTTATCATGCTATACATCTCTTAGTCCAAGCTTACATGAACTCAATCCTACAATTATACGTCCCCTCTCGCCATCTACACTTTGTGTAAGTGTGACGCCTGGTTGTACCGTCACAACGTGGCACCATAGCACTCACTGAACCTTTCCCCAATGACCCACTCTGTTGGAATCTGTCACAATCTTCAAGAAACAACTAAAAACAACCTGTTCCGCACACAACTGACTAACTGCCAATTCTCTTAACCTCTAAACATTTGACCTTAGCTTTAACTCTATTCGTAAACATGGCTGTGTAGACTTTGCTTATTGTTAGCTCCTAAGACAAAAATGTAATATCTCAAAGATTCTTTGAGAGGACACAAGCTTTTTTATACAACAGTTCTTTCTGGATATTCCACCAGTATCATATCACCACGGGCCCGATTCACCACTAAGGAAAGTGAAACTAACAACACTGAGGTTGAACACTTGCACATTGGTCAGTGTATCTTAGCAATTCACAGCACTCAGGAAGGGCTCAAAAATAACAGCTGGGGACACGCGGGTCTTACAGAAACAGACATGTTCACTTGCTACTTTAAACAAGCACATGTTTACATTAAAAACTATGGAAAGTGCAATGGGTTTAATGCATTCTCTGTGAGTTTCTCTTATAGTCTGTCTCTCTATCATTTACACACACGACCCGTCTCATTATTTCTCATATATCTCATCAAAAACTGTAAATAGAAAATGAAAGCAGTATCAATTGTTTCATCTTTCAGTTTACTAACCTCAGTTCAATTTTAGAGTCTTGTAGCATCTCACGCAGCTTCTTCTCTGAGTCTCCTAGAGTATTGTTACTCAGGTCAAGGACCTCTAGACATCTCACTGCTTGTGTCTCAGCCAAACATGAAACATCTGTAATGTGACAATCATTCAATCTAGAAAGACAACAAACACAAAGAGAGATCACAAAATACAATTCAACATGTGATGTTAATGTAACCCCTTCATATAACAGTGAGGATACAATGTCTAGGTTTGCACTGAGTCAATAAGAAATATTCTCTGATAGATCTGTCAATCATCAAAAGATCAAAACACATTTTTGGCTTTTTAATGTAATTCAATATGACTCACTTCAGTCTTTTTAGTTGACAGTCTGAATGTTTCAGCAGATCACATAAGAGTTTGACTCCTAAGTTTCCTAGTGTATTTCCACTGAGGTTCAGCTCTTTCAGGTGTGAAGGGTTTGAACACAGAGCTGGAAGCAGGACGGCCATTTGTTTAGTTTCAATTCTGCATTCACACAGCCTGCACGGAAAAAGTTAAGTTGGTCAGATCAATGGTCATCCATTACTGATGTATAATGTGCAGATAAATTAACCCACGTGCACACATAACATCTAACTGTACTAGGAGCAGAACACAATACTCTAAAAATTCTGTAATTTTACAGAATCTATTATTTTTTTTACAGATGTTCCATGTAAATGTAAAAAAAAGGAATTTCACAGTTTTTTTACAGATTTAAAATACAGCAGTAATTTACATTCTGTAAGATTTCAGAAAAAGAGAGTAAATTTACAAGAAAAAGGGGGAAAAATTATTTACAGTTTATTTCTGCTAATTTTTTAACAACATGTAAATTTGTTGTCTTTGTTATGTTATAGTTTTTGACAGTACTTGTTAAATACAAGAAAAATGGGAGAAACTATTTAATATATATCCTTATATCCTATCATTTTACAGGGGGAAAAATATTTTACGGTTTATTTCTGTTTTTCCAGTTTACATATTCTTTCAGTATGTATTTACTGTTGCTATGAAATTTAATTAAATTACGAAAATGCATTGTTAAGAAAAAACACTATTTGACTATTTTATACATTTTAAGAATACTGTAACTTGTGTACTAACTGTAATGTTTTCAGCTTGCATTGTGGATTTTTCAGTAGATCAGAGAGTTTCTGAACCCCTGAAGTTCCTAGATCATTTTCACTCAGGTTCAGGTGTCTCAGGTGTGATGGGTTTGAATTGAGAGCTGAAGACAGATCAGCACAATGTTCTTTTGAGAAACCACAGCTTCGTAACCTACATTGAGAGATACAAAAACAATAATGAGAGAAAGTTATAAAATAGTTAAAACATTAAGCAGTCACAAACAGACACAGTGAAAGAGAAATGTAACTTTCTAGGCTTAAAACCACTAAAAAAACACCATAAAGCCTCCACCAACTCTTTCAAACTTGATCAAAAACATTAGACACATTTAAGTATGAAATGACTGCAGAACACTATCTGGACTATTTCTTTGAAACTGACTCTAACAGTGTGCTGTTTCCTTCTAGGCACAAGTTTGTGAAGTCTTATTATAATACAAAAAGAATCCAATGCAAATGTTTCCAAAAGTGTCAGTGTACAGCATCATAGTGTAGAAGAAAGATTTATTTTTCACTAGAATAATCCTATATTTCCAATATTTCAAACAATTTATTGTCCTTGAAATGGGTCACACTTCATTAAAAACATAAAAGCATATAGTCCCAAACACCATAATGGGTAAAGAACTGTATATTTCTAACCTTAGCTTCTCCAGTTTGCAGTCTGAATTCTTCAGCAGATCCATAAGCTGCGACACTCCAGTGTCACTGAGTTTATTATTACTCAGATCCAGATCTCTCAGGTGTGAACAGTTTGAAGACAGAGCTGAAATCAGGTCACCAATGCATTTCTGGGTAATACTGCATCCAGGCAACCTGTAGATATGATGGACAGTGAAGAGATGAACATGTAAAATAACTGACTTCTCAAAATGATAAAAAAGCCAAGCTCTCGTAGAACAACTACTGACATGTATTTTTAAGGGTTAATAAAAAAAATCCAAGCAACAATAAAACCTGAAATCGACTGTACCATAAATCTGTACCAGAACTCTAGTTTCTTAAGTGAAATTTGAGCTAAAAACACTTTTATGAAGAGAGGATTATCAGTCTTTAGGCTTGTTTGACTCCATTTAAAGAGTCACATTCCTACCTCATTAATAACAATAAAGGTGGCTAATCTTTATAATATCTATTATCTTTGCCTCTTATTACCAGACATCAGTCAGTTGCACTCCTTAAAGGTCCAGTGTGTGATTTTAGGAGAATCTATTGACAGAAATGCAATATAATATCCATAAAAACATTTGTCTTCAGAGGTGTATAAAGACCTGACATAATGAAGCATTATGTTTTTATTATCTTAGAATGAGCTCTCTATCTACACACACAGCGGGTCTCCATGTTGTTTCTACAGTAGCCCTAAACGGCCAACTGGTCTACAGAGTGTGTTTCCTAAATATTATTTCCTTCGGCAAAGAAGCAAAAATGTGACAACATATTAGTTCTGTGTCAGCCACCGTAGTGCTTCAAAAGGTGGAGTTGAGTAAACCATTGGTTTCAATTCGCAACCTCACCGCTAGATGCCGCTAGATTTCATTTACTGGACCTTTAACAGAGAGTTTTGATAAGAAATATACTCCACATGATTGTGATTCTGTATTTGTGCAAGATGAGTTTTTTCCATTGTCATGTGATGATAAACGGACACTTTAAAAGACTAACCTCAGTGTGTTGAGTCTACAGTGTGTATCCTGCAGTAGATCACAGATCTGTTTCACTCTTGACTCGTCTAGTTTATGATCCTTCAGATTCACTTCTCTCTGGAGTAAAGGATTTATATCAAGAACTCCAGTCAGATACTGTAAGAATATTACTTTTTGTCCCCTATCAGAAGATTGTTACTTTTAACTAAGTAGAAAGTTGAAGAGTCTAGTCGCTTGAACACACAAAGTTCAGATCGATCTGGAGACCAAAAATGACACAGACACAGAAGTGCAGTTCATTCAGAGTCCAAAGTTTATTAAACAGGGGTACAATATTTATATGCATAAAAGAGGAAGTCGGGTACGGCATGGAAAAATACCAGATCTCAGAATTTATATTGTTAGCTATACCAGATCTCAGAATTTATATTGTTAGCTATACCAGATCTCAGAAGTAATATTATTAGCAAAAGACATCACGTAGTTAGTTCCTTGTTCTCAGTGTATGGAACATTCTGTGCTCTTGGTGAACTGTTTGGTGACCTTTTAGTACAGGTTAGACATAACTCATATTTGTTAAACATCATAATCTTAAACAGTCAGGATATAGAATAACAATATATATTGAAATACACTTCTCACAATATATAGGACACAGGCAAAACCTAAATTCTCACAGATACTCAACAGCTTCCACTGCAGAAGAACTTTTCAATAACTCAACCTGCGGACAACAGAAAGTTGCAAAAACATGTACTACAAAACTAAATGTACAATATAAAATATGTTTTAGAAGATGACGTTTAACTAAACTCTGGCAGCTTGTGCTGATGAAAACCACTTTACACACTTTTTTTTGGTTGAATGTTGAATTCACTTCAATGCAACAACAGATTGTGTAATTATAACAGTAAACACCATCGATAAATACTGTATTTAGCCTGAACATGATTGATTTTGTTTTATTTAACACACTCACTTCACAGTCTTCAGTTCACAGTTTGTGTCGTGTATTAAATCATGGATGAGTTTGACTCCTGATGGTCCAGGATCATTTCCACTGAGATCCAGTTCTATCAGATGTGAAGGGTTTGATCTCACAGCTTCAGCCAAACATCTGTAACCTTCTTCTGTTATACTGCACTCAGACAGACTATAAAACAGACATTTTAAATATTAAAATATACGTCTATTATGTATATATTTGTAAACTGTTTTATATTGTTAAACCCAATTTCTTCCTTTTCTAGTCAGTGGAGACAAAATTTATTTTTACTTCTGACAAGATTTACAGTCATTTACTTATTGACAAAAGCAAATTGTTAAAAACATTTGTTCTCTTAATGTAGTTACCTGAGTTTCTTCAGTTTACAGTTGGTATGTTCAAGTCCTTTCTGTAGTTTCTTCACTCCTGAATCCAGTAGATTATTGTTGCTCATGTCGAGCTCTGTCACACTGGAGTTTGATCTTAAAACTGAAGCTAAAGCTGAACAACTTTCTTCTGTTAGACCACAATCCCTCAGTCTGAAACATGTGACAGGAGAAACATATTGTCAACAATAGTTTTACCTGATTTTACAAACATGTTTCAGTAAAAGATGAATAATAAAAACCAGCTGCAACTACGATAAAAATAAACCCACTAATCGTTTTTGTCTTTTTACTTCTGTTACGTGGACAGGACAGTATAGAGAGACTGGATATTGTGAGAAGAGAGAAAAGGGAACAGTAGCTGAGAAAGGACCATAAGTCAGGACTCCAACTCTGGTCGCCCGAAGCGTTATTATGCCACTGGACCACTTGTGCCAACAAACCCAATCAAAAGCACAGAATGACCATACAGTTAAAGCTACAGTTTGTAAAAAACGCAGCCAGGGGGCGCACGATCAAAACAACAACAATGCCGTAGCTTGATGACGCTGTGAAGGAGTGTGGAATGATGGGATATGTTGTCTTAAACTCAGCCGCTGATGGCCTTCAATCCGACGGGGACGAGAAATCATGTTAGCAGATGAGGTAAAGTTTTATAATTATTGCGTATAATTGTGGTCCATAAATAAGTGACGGATCGAAACAAGTTAGTGGCTTGCTAGACGCTAGACACTAGACACTACTTCAGCACTTGTCCACGACACTGTTCTCATGCGGTTTCTACGTCAGTAAAGGCGGTAACAAAGGGAAACGCAGATATGCCATTGACAGGCGACTGCACAGCCTGTGTCACTGTTTAGAATGACAGCGATTTTCTCACGATTTACAAGTAGTTTAACATTTTAAACATTCAAGTACTCAGCAAAACAAAATATATATCACTGGCCTATTTGTTTTTTGGATATTTTACAGCAAAATTGTTACAACATGCACATTTAAATTAATAATCGATAGTCCAAACTAGTTAGTTTATGGAACTGGTTCCAGTCGGCAATCATGTTTGTTATGTCACTGGCAAGCAATTTCATTCATAGCAAGACAACAGTCCTACTTATCTAGTTGAATGGGCGAATAATAATATTTCCAAAATCTCTAAATAACATAATTCTGACCAACAATTAATTCTGACATGAACTATACTTTTGATTTCTTTCGAGGTTGCATCATCTCCTGCATGTATATATACACTTACAACCTTGTTTTAAAGAGACAATAAATAAAGATTATATCCTCACATGAGTGTGTTGAGTGTACAGTGTTTATCCTGCAGTAGATCACACATCTGTTTCACTCTTGACTCGTCTAGTTTATGATCCTTCAGATTCAGTTCTCTCTGGAGTAATGGATTTATACCAAAAGTCTTCAGATACTCAAAGGCTTCAACTGCAGAAGAAGTTTTCAAGAACCTGCAGATGTAAGATAACAGTCATTATTAATGAACATTTATTGTTACAAACTGGAATTGCAAAAATGAGGATTAAACCACAAGATCATACCTCAAACACATATTCAAGTAATTTTTAAAGAGAAAAAGCAAAACAATTAGTCTATTTCATATTTTAGTAATACTCACTTCACAGTCTTCAGTGCACATTTTGGATGTTGTATTAAATCATAGATGAGTTTGACTCCTGATGGTCCAGGATAATTTCCAGTGAGATCCAGTTCTATCAGATGTGAAGGGTTTGATCTCACAGCTTTAGACAAACATCTGTAACCTTCTTCTGTTATACTGCACTCAGATAGTCTATAAAACAAAGTACAAACGTTTTGTTATTTATACTCATAAACATTTACTCAGTAACTTTTAGTGAGAGAAAAGAGCGCAACCCTCCCGACTGAGACTGGATTCTCACAAGTTTTTTTTTCTCCATTTATTCATCATTGGAGTTTGGGTTCGTCACCACAGGGCCGTGTTGGCTTGCTTGCTGGGAGACTGCTGATATTAGATTAGCTTAAAGGTTCGGTAAATCCTGTTAACATCGCCTTATTAGAATGATCTTACTCTTTCTACAAACATCATCCACTGTACTGTGTTTTACCTTTTCTGTTTTTATTTTTATGTTCTCCTGTAAAGCTGCCTTGGAACAATGCACATTGTGAAAAGCGCTATATAAATAAAACAGAATTTAATCCAAACATCAGCAATACGTAAAGTGGCAAACTGTAAGAATAGCCTCTTTGTTGCCATCTCAGTTTCTAATTGCTACTGCAGATGATGTGCGGAGGTATTTTCTTTACATGAGTTGTGATTCTGCTCTGCTCAACTGCGCGTTGTTGCTGATGTTCCCTTTCTGTCGGTCTCTCGACGTTGTGTCGAACCAACAGATGGGGTTCGCCCTTGAGAACCTATCAACTCTGACTACTTTTAAAAAGGCCAATGAAATTGGCGAATAAAATTTGCATATAAATAAAAAAATTTAGTGTTCGAGATCTTTCTAGAAGAAGCAATTTCCTTCTAAAAGAGCAAATTTCTCCAGCGTGGCATGTCCCGCTGTTCTCTCAGGTTCAACACACTCATCGAGGAGGGGGACGGACACGATGTCTGCCTCGGGTGTTGGGTTTCCAGCACGTTGAGGCAGCCGTTGTGGATACGTCCTGCCCGCACTGCGGGCGGAATGAAGATTCAGACGTTGCGTCACAGGCGGCTGTCTTCCCCCGGGAACTAGCCCCCACCTTGTGTTGCTCCCCGTTTCGTGACCACAGGACTACGGCCCTGCCATCCACTCCGGCAAGCATCGAGGGTGACATGAGGATTATTGCAAGTGCTAATCCGCCAGCCGCTGGCTCACGGACCGCTCGTACCTTGCTCGTTTGATCGTTCCCCAAAAGACGGTCCTACTGTCTTGTTCCTCAATCACGTTTCGGAAACGGTGCGTGATGATGAGATGTCCCTTGCAACATCAGAGGGTGACTGACTGGCATCTTTGACCCTGATAATTCCTTGAAGCTCCCTCCTTCGGGGGGGTCGAGATCAGGAAAAATCGGACGTCGAAAATGCCGGCCATGCTTTCCCGGGCCGCCGTGAGCATGGGGCGGTAGTGGACCCCCCATCCCATCAGTGCCGTGTATACCGGAAGTGCATGATGAACTCAGTAAGACCTGGAAACGCCTCCTTCTAGGCGCGTACAGGTCAAACTAATTCTGTCACTCTTTCTTCCCCTGTTGGTGGGTCAGCTAGAGGATATGTCGATGTCCCCCAGTGGGAATGTGCCGCTGCGTTCCAACCCGCAGTTGGCTGCCACCTGGGGGCTCGATCTAGACTCCTGTCCAAAGCATGTGGGCTTTCCGGTGTCCCTGATGCCGGGAGCTTGCACTGCGGCGGGCAGAAACTGCCCCTCTCTTTGCGCTACGGCGTGGAGGGGGGGACGGAAGCTGCCACTCTCTTCACGCTACGGCATGGAGGGAGTCCCAACAGGGCAAGACCGACCTAGCGCTTATGCAGGAGATCCGCGCTGCCACCAAACCGCTTACGGGCGGCTAGGTGACCACGCGGGCGACGGGGCTGTCGAGATTCCGTGCACCGTCTGCTCCCCAGCAGCCTGGTCCTCTTCGATGTTCCCCGACTGCGGCCCCCTCATTCAGCTGTCCCACCGGAAGAAAACATCAAGGAGTTGACCACCACCCCGTCAGCAGCCGCGGCGGGAAGACCCCAGGGAGACCGAGAACACCTTCGGGCTTTGGTTTGGTTTGGAGGTCATTCAAGGACGGTCCTGCCCCGTCCCAACAGCCCACTTCAAGGTGATCCGCTCTGCCAGACATCTAACCCCACCGGGAGGTCGATGATGTAGATTGTACCTCCAGTCCCCGGCCGGTCCCTGGGAGTCTGACAAGACTTGCCCAAACCGTGACGCGGCTAGGAGATATGATCCGTCTCGGCTACCTCGTCCCTCTAGCCGTGATGATCAATGGGTGGTGGCCCGTACTTCATCATTCTCATAAAGGAGGGTTGCTATATCTGCAGACCCTGAACAGGCACCTATTCAAGCTGCCGGTCAGGATGCTACGCAGAAGTCTACTGGATGTCAAGATGGGTTCATGGCAAGTGACCTAAGCGACACTTACTTTCATGTCTCGATCTCGGAGGTCGGGCATGTCAGTACAGAGTCCTCCCTTTCGGTCTGTCCCTTTCCCACGAGTCTTCACAAAGATCGTGGAAGCCGCCTTCACTTCCCTCTGGGAGTGAGGTTTGCGGGCACTTAACTATCTCGGTGAGGCGCTCGTGAGATTTGTTATGTGCATACAGGGACTTAGTGCACTGGCACGCAGATAGATTGGGACTACAGGTAAACCGAGAAAGAGGCTCTCCCCCATGACAGAGCCACCCTTTCGGTCCGTCCCTGCCTGACGGTCTTTACGAAGGTCGTGGAAGCCGCCCTCACTCCCTTCGGGGTAGAGAGGCGTGTGGGTACCAAACTATCTCGATGACCGGCCTATCTGGGCACACTCTCGAGATCTGTTGGGTACACACAGGGACGTAGTGCTCCGGTACCGAGATTGATTGGGACCTCAGGTCAACCGAGAACAAGAGTAGGCTCTCCCCAGGTAGAGCATCCTCTTTTTCGGCGTGGAGATCATTCTCCTTCTTGGTAAGGAACCTAACTCTGCGGAGCGCGCTTAGCCGGTGTTGAGCTGCCTGGAGCGTTCCAGGCAGTCAGCGGTCCCTCTGAAAAGGCTCCTGGGACACATGGCATCCTCGACGGTGGTGGTACCCATTGGGTTGATGCACATGGGTCCGCTCAAAACACTGGCTACAGAGTAAAGTTCCGAGGAAAGCGTGGCACACCGGCAGCAGGCGGATGGTGATTACGCCTCTCTGCCGACGCACCCTCACCCCTTGGTCTTAAGTGGTACGCTCACCCCCCGCCCGCTGGGGCACGCAACCCCACTGTGAGGAAGCCTGCGTCCGCGCGGGGATGGCATGTTGACAGACACCTTCCTGCAGGGTTTAGGGTGCAGTGTGCAACGGGCACGCAGTATCGGGGCGAGGACGAGGCCCGGCCTGCGCTGGCATATCAGTGCCTAGAGTTGTACATGTGCTGGGTAGCGCGTACGAACTTCTCGCCCGATGCCTCCTCCTCTGGAGTCAGCAGGTGATCCGCTCCCTGCGGGCCACACATATCCCAGGCAATCTGAACCAGACAGCCCACGGCTCTCTGGTCAATTGACGCCGTGCGGAGAGTGGCGACTCCACCTCTGCGCACTCCAGCTCTCGGGCTCCCCTACGGCGAGACCATGTCTATATCCACTATCTCCTCCCTCTTGGTAGGAAGTGGCCTCTGCAGCGCATCCCTAATTAAGGAAGCTACGCTCACCCGGTGAAACCCGATCCGGGCGGACTCTCGCCAGTAAGAGAGATAAGGCCTTCGTCCGTGAAAGGTTACCGGTCAGGGCCTGCCCATCTTTCTCCTAGAAAGCGCTGGGCCCCCCGACCATTACACTGGAAGGTTACAATTTCGCGAACGCTCTCGTGTTTGACACGCCCAGGCCTGTCACCATCGCTCCGCTAGAGATTGTGACGCGATACAGCGTAGTGGCGTTTTCCAGGGGAACCCCATCTGTCGGTTCGACACAACGTCGAGAGACCGACAGAAAGGGAACGTCTCGGTTACGTCTGTAACCTCAGTTCCCTGATGGAGACGTTGTGTCCCTTATGCCACAACGCGTATCGCCCTCTGCAGCAGTCGTGAGCGGCTATCAGGCTCCTCAGAACACAGGTGAATGAATGAAGCACGCCGGCTTCTTTTTATACCGGACATCTGGAGGCGGAGGCCGGCATGCAAATTTAATTCGCCAATTTAATTCGCCTTTTTAAAAGTAGGCAGAGTTGATAGGTTCTCAAGGGCAAACCCCATCTGTTGGTTCGACACAACGTGGCCTGTGACAGTGTAGCGGTGAGAATCTTCACTGTACATCAGTAGCGCATAATAAACACAGTTAACATGGCAGATGATATAACACGAAACAAATAAGAACATAAACAGACCCAAATAGTGCAAAAGAGGCTGTGCTGCATTGTTTTGATATTATTTCGTGTGCTCGCTATATCCATACTGCCAACACTGCCGTTTTGGCCGGGAGTCTCCCATCTCCCATCCGGGTGTCATGATACACACAAAGCTTGGGACTCAAAAGCGTGGATTACAAACTTAACATAGACAACGAGCACACTGTGAGCTGTCAAAACAACAGGCCATGTGCACGACAAAACAAACACATACTAACTCTCGACATGACCGTGATCACAACTAGAGGTACGGTCATAAATCATTATACAACTATATATTTATATAATGTATACGCAAAGCCTTGCCTTCATAACCGGGAAATAAGTCAGTAAATTTGAGTAAAATCACAGGCTTCACACATTCTGTGTGAATTCATGCCATGTGAAATACAGATGTGGGAGGTAATTTCTAAATCACACAAGGTCCCCAGAAAATACTAATCCTGTGCAAATAGGGCTTAGGTTAAATTTATCATAATGAACATACAGAGAGAAAGTACAGCCGATGAAACCGTACCTATCCATATTAACACAAAACACGCTATGGTTTTTGTGTTATATGTTGAAATGTCACCTTTGAAATGCCCTGCAAATAATATTCTCTTGTTTTCACACGAGTCCTATCACATTCCTTATTTCTTTGTAAACTCGCATCAGTTCATAATTTTTTGGTTTTCACAACGGATGAATCCCCAGATGTCAGCGATGCTTGGCGTTTAAAAGTAAAAGTACTAAACGCCGCCATAAATAATACTAAAAGTTTCCAAGAAAAATATTCTTCATACAATGCTACCCAGCAGTTGTGAGGACACGCTACAAACCAGCAGCATCCACACGCGGGCTAGCAGCCAGATCCTCTGTTTAAGAATGTGATGAAATGACGCATAGACGAAAGACACCAAATAAGGACTTCCGGAGGAACACGACCCGACAAGGAAAATTACAAACCATTATTACAAGCTTTCAGGGGTGAATCCAGCAATGGTAATGACACAGTTTTAAACACCGTCCTTTCATGTACTTGCTCAATAATTGGTTTTAGTTCATTTTTTATCAAAAAACTTACAAATTGCCACTTTAACCCAGCAAGAGAGTTCATTTTACCCACAGGTTGGGTCATATAAACAACCCAGAAGTCAGGGTTTAATGGGACAACCCAGCACCTGGGTCAAACCAACCCAGATCCAACTTAAAACAGCAATAAGCAAACAATCAAAATTTTACTTTTTTTTTTTTTACTTGTGCGACTGTAATTATTGGTACAAAATTGGCTGTTCTTTTCAATGAAAGTACTATATGTATGAGCTACAGGACAGCTCTTTAACTTTAAACTCTCCATTTTCTGACAAAACAGCAAATTTGGACATCTGAGGTTTTGGGAGAACAGCAACGTTATACTATATTGTATAAACAGCTCTCAACTCAAAGGCTTAAAAGGTAAAATGTTCATTCTTTTAACTTACTTTAATATCTTCAGTTTACAGTTTTGATTCTTCAGTCCATCAGCGAGAAGCTTCACTCCTGAATCCTGTAGATTATTGTTACTCAGATCAAGCTCATGCAAACTGCTGCAGTCTGAACTGAGAACTGAAGCCAAAGCTGAACAAACTTTCATCTGTAAGATCACACTTACTGAGCCTGGAAATAAAAAGACTTGTTAAGAAAGTGTGTTAACGTACAGTAGCACATTCTAAACTCCACTGGATTAAATGTTTTCCTTCAGTCAAAATATCCCTTCAGATGCACCAACTTCTAAATTGACTTGCTTTGCAGTTTAAGTTTATATTGTGGTAATTGTTTCCACTGTTGTGATTATCACATTCAACAGAGATTTTTTTCCAGAGCTACACCGGTGATTTACAGACAACATGGACCTATATAATATCTAGCGAAACATAAATGACAAATGAAGCTGTACATATTCTTACTATGGAAATACAGTTAGCATTGCATGTATGCCTATACCTACACATTTATGCGTTTAACAGATGCCTTTTTCATTCAAGGTAACGATTTGTCAGTAGCTATATGTTCCCTGGGAAATTCAACTTTCTGCTTTTTCCTGTTTCATTGATTATATTTTATTTGCTTTTAAGAGTATTCTATACACAACCAGGTCCTTATTTCACTAAGTTCGATCAACGTTTTTATTTCACTAGTGTTTGTAAGAGTCATTTCAATAATTAAGGCCTAAACGGCTCCTCATACTTATGTGTTCGCATATTGAAATGTATATTTAAAAAAAATACCATAATGCTATTTTCAGTGGAAAATTGTCATGACTAAATGTTGGTGCATCCCTAGTTTAATTCTGTAAGAAAAGGGTTTCATATGAAAACTACACACAAGTTAACAAAAGTAAACCCACAAAATCGGTCTACAATAAAACGAGAACAGAAACATCTTTAGTTCACAATCATACGACAACAGATTGTGGATCTCCAGCAAATGGTCCTGGGACTAAAGAATCATTCCAGAAATCATTTATCATTTGTGCCTTTATGAATAATATTAGTTTATTGATGATGTTTCTGTTTATAATCAATCTTATTGTGTATAAAACATTTGACTGTTTTCACATTACCTACCTTAGTATCTCTAGTTTACTCTTTGTTTTCTCTAGTACGGCACAGAGCTGCTTGACTCCTGAATCCTTCAGATTATTATTGCTCACGTTGAGCTCATTCAGACTGCTATCTGATCCCAGGACATTAGCCAGAGCTGAACAGCATTTGTCTGATAAGTTACAATCATTTAATCTATAAAGAAAACAAAAGTCAGATCACAGCATTTTATTCATTTGCCACCTAATGTGTTTACATACATTAAAAGATTTATTACAAAATTCACAATAATTATACAATTTAGTATAACGTTGCTGTTCTCCCAAAACCTCAGATGTCCAAATTTGCTGTTTTGTTAGAAAATGGAGAGTTTAAAGTTTAAGAGCTGTCCTGTAGCTCAGTGGTTCGAGCATGGTGCTAGCAGTGCCAAGGTCATGGGTTTGAACCCAGGGATTGTACATAGTTAATAACAATGTATAGTGTAATGGAATGTATGTCGCTTTGGATTAAAGCATCTGCCGAATGTAAATGAAATACTTTTCATTGGTTAAATATTTGCAGATCCTGTTGACTATCGTAAAGGTTGAGTGATAACAATGATTTATGGCAAAAAAGTCCCCAAGTATAGAGAAGCAAGGTTTTAGAAGGAGAGCAGCGATAAATATAATAATAAATAGAGAAATAAATAAATATAGACCAGTAGTTTGACTGAATACCAAAGAATGTAAACATTTAAATCCCTTGGTACAATGGTTGGTTGCAAAGAAAACAAAATGCTTTCCTCACTGTTGTAGAGGACAACTACGTCATAAAAATATTAGTGTACTATTTGGTATGTGCTCAAAAACAATCAATAAGCACATTTTTCATTTGAGAGTAAAAACTGTCACGTTACTTACAGAGCTCTTTTGGAGGCTTTGACCACTGGCCACAGTCTTATGAGACATTCATCTGATTTCTTGAATTCCTGAAGCTCAAAGTCCCCCAGTTCCTTATCTGATGTCAGCAACACAAAGACCCAGCAGACCACTGAGCAGGTGAGAGATCAGCAGATGACAGACTTCCTTCTCTAAGGTGCTTTTGAACCTCTTGAACCAGAGATTGATCATTCAGTTCATTCAGACAGTAAAACAGATTGATGGATCTCTCCGGAGATGATTTTTCATCAAACTTTTGCTTGATGTACGCAACTATTTCCTCGTTGCACTGCTCATCGCTGTCTTGCTGTGTCAACAGACCATGTAAGAGCGGCCGATTGGACTCCAGTGACAGACCGAGAAGAAAGCGAAGGAAAAGGTCCAAGTGTCCATTGTCACTCTCAAGTGCCTTATCCACAGCAGTCTTCAGTAAACCAATCATTGTTGTATTGTTGTTGTGTTGTCCCGTTTCCTCCTGAACAAAGGCATTTTTCTTTTCAATGTCTAGATACAGATGTGCATAGAGAGCTGCGATGAACTCCTGAATGCTCATGTGAACAAAGCAGTACATGGTACCCAGAATGATCCCTGTCTCCTGTTTAAAGATCTGAGTACACATCCCTGAATACACGGATGCCTTAGAGACGTCAATGCCACAATCCTTCAGGTCTGATGCATAGAAGATCAGGTTGTTTCTTTCCAGCTGTACAAATGCCAGTTTGCCCAGTGACGAGATAGACTCTTTATCCCAGGAGATATCTGGCGAGTGTTCTCCATCATACTTTCTTCTGCTCTGTTGTGTTTGAAAGCGAAAGAAATGTGTGTACATCTGTGTCAGAGTTCTAGGAGTTTCATCAGTGTTTGATTCCTGAAGTGTTTTGGTCGTGTCGTCAGACTGTTCATTGTTTTTCTTCTCTAGAATGTTCTGGAGGACGGTGGCTGAAATCCAGCAGAAGACTGGGATGTGACACATGATATAGAGACTCTTAGATTTTTTTACATGATCGATGATTGCGTTGGCCATATTCTCATCTGAGAATCTTTTTCTGAAGTACTCTTCCTTCTGTGCGTCATTGAATCCTCGTACCTCTGTCACCCGGTCGATACAGTCTGGAGGAATCTTACCGGCTGCTGCTGGTCTGGTGGTTATCCAGATGAGAGCAGAAGGAAGCAGATTTCCTTGGATGAGGTTTGTTAGGAGAACATCCAGAGGAGCAGGTGATGTGATATCTCTCCATGTCTCATTACCCGCAAACTTCAGAGGAAGACGACATTCATCCAATCCATCAAAGATGAACAGAATTTTAAACTTGTTATTTCTTGTAAGGTTCAGCCCTTTTATCTCTGGGAAAAGTTGATTTATAAGGTCCATTAAACTCAGTGTTTGGTCTTTCTTTAAGTTCATCTCTCGGAAAGGTACTGGAAATATAAAGCTGATATCCTGATTTTCTTTTTCTTCAGCCCAGTCCAGAACAAACTTTTGCACTGAGACAGATTTTCCAATGCCAGCGACTCCTTTCGTTACTACAGTTCTGATGTTCTGGTCTTGTCCAGGTGGCTGAAATAAATTTGTGCATTCAATCTGAATCTCTGGTGATTCTAGTCGTTTGGAGGCGGCCTCAATCTGTCTTGTCTCATGCTGAGTATTGACCTGTTCACCTCCACCCTGAGTGATATACAGATCTGTGTAGATCTTATTCAGAAGTGTGGAGTCACCCTGCTTTGCAATTCCTTCAAATACACATTGATACTTCTTCTTTAGGTTTGATTTCAGTTGTCGTTGATGAATGAAGACAAGCTCATCTAAAAGAGCATAGAAACAAATATGTTAATTCCTATTTTTTTCTCCTACATTTACGAGTAACTATATGACAGATGGTGACATCAGGAGCACCTTACCTTCCAGAAGATCAGCAAGTTGATGTTGTTTCATACTTCTCAGAAAGTAGAGTGTGATATCAAGAGCTGCTTCTCTGATGTTGTTTCTATCCTTCACAAAGTATTGTGTGTTTTCTCTTTTCAATACTTTCTTAAATCTTTCCAGCTCATTCTTCAGAAATGTAATTATTTTTTTTCTCAAGATCCTGATGATAAATCGAGAACAAAGAAATGTAGTCTCATCTTTTCTAAAATGTCTTTTCTAATATTTTCTAAAAACACTCATACTGTCCAGATTACTGTTTTGCAGTATGCCTGTGAGCCAAACAGATTTAATTAGTCCAAAATTCAGAATTAATTCTGTAAGGGCAATGTTTCCTAATGCCAGTCCTCGCCCCCCCTCTCCTGAAAGCTTATCAGGCAATGGCTTCAGGGGCATATGTGCACGAAGGCAGCTCTGAGAAACAGATTCGGACAGGCTTCTTAGGAAGCATAAGAAAATTTGAATGATTTGAATGATTAACAGTGTCTTCGCAAATAACTAATCACATATCGTCGCTGTCGGGCGGAATCCTCGCATCTCCAAAACCATTGCTTTTCAGGAAATAAAAAAACTGCATATTTTTTGCGTTATTAAACAATGTATCGTTAAAGTTTGTATTATACCTTATATTGCTATAATATACAGTTGTGTACCAACATTAACACAACATTTCCACCAAACCATGTTTAATCGGAGATACAAGGTTTATGACTTGGGAGCATGGAGATACGAGATTGCGCTGTCATTGATAAGAATGGTACGGACACAAACGTTGCTGCTGCCAGCTGTCTTCATAAAAGTCTGCGGTCGCGTTGAGCCTTTTGACAAGACACAAGGCTTTAAGAGCTAATGAAAGCTAATGATCGTGGTTACATACATCTTCCTAAACTCTATTTTAATCGTTATAGCTGTGAGTGATGCAATATCAAAATAAAACGATAAACTGACTAGGCTGTCTAATACAGGCGGAAATTTATCTGCAGCAAATAAAGTCGGCGGTCGCGTTGAGACTCTTGAAGGTTTCAATAGCAAACCAAAGCTAATGACTGTGGTTACATGTTCCTAAACTCTATTTTAAAGGTTTAAGAACAATAAGTGATGCAATACAAAAAACAATGAGGTGACTAGGCTGTCTTATAGGCAGAAATTAGCCTAATCTGCACCCATCTGCACCGAAGCATTACAGCTATCCATTTGTAACAAAACAGTCCTACTAAAATGTATCTCACCTAACAATTTTCACTCGTTATTGTCTAAGAAAAAGACAGTTATCCGACTTTCAATCAGGAGACGCTCCCCGGGGGGGGAGAAGAGGCGGGGTTACAAGACTTCTCAGACAGTTCAAGTGTCCAATGGAGTTAAGAGATTTGCTCTCAAGCTATTTTCAACACTTTAGATTGGTTAATAATTTGTAAAAATAACAGACCCACATGGGGACTGACCAGTAGCATTGTTTTGTGAAAAAATATGAAATTTACTTTTCCGCCACACTTTTCTGGAAAAAGATTTTCCGCCCGACAGCGACGATATTCTAAAACTACAATACTTATTTCTCACTATAAATGCAATGAAAAGTTATTGAAAGTGAAAATTTAATTCAAAATTCGCAAACAAGCCGTCAAAATAACAATACCGTTAACCTGAACACTCAGATGAAAGAAAATCTGTAGAATACTACAGTGTTTGCTATAGATAATTATAGTACCCTTGTAGTAAATTGTTAAACTGTTGTAAAACTGTAGTATACTATAGTAAGATTAAAAAATAATACAGTATCTAAGACTTTTACTGAAGTTTACTATAACAATTATACAAATATATTACTTTTGTATACTACAGAACTTAGAAAAAGGAAAACTAATTTAGGTAAAAATTATATGACCCTAATTTATCCATCTGTAAGTAACATTAATGTAGTTTGTCCGTTACCTGTCTATTCGTGTGATAAACGTGTGATTTTTTAAAGATGACAACAGACATTTCATTCTTATGCTACAACTATAAAGGTTAACTACAGCCCTGCCAATAGGTGTGATCTACTTCAGCAAAATTGATCGGCATATGACATCAAAGTACCATATACTGCACGCCATATACAGTATACTGTATTCGCTACGTCAGTGGGTTTTCAATCCTGCTCCTCCGGACCCATTGCTCTGCACATTTTGTAGGTCTCTGTTATCTGTTAAAATGCTTCTGTGGTGTCCTTGTGTTCTCACTCTATGTTGTCATTAACCGTCAAAGACCAGTTTCATTACTCAAGATCATAGAACGCATGAAAGTCCCCAGATGTGTTCTTGTCAAAGAGTCAAAGAGTTCGTTCCTCCGAGGTTGCCTCGCAAGTCCGGTCTGAGAAACGGCCACTCAGTTCAGTTCGTGGAGATCTCAACTAATGAGTTGACGATCTGTGTCAACTTCAAGTGTGCTGGATAAGGAAGACATTCTAAATGGGCAGTGTGGTGGATCCTCAGGACCAGCATTGAAAACCACTGAGCTTGTTCAGCCCCCGAAATTACAACAGGAAAAATCCTTTCACTACAACAGACCGATATCAAACATTTATAAAAAATATTAGTTCCTACCTGAAATATCCAGAGAAGATTTTCTTGGAATTTCTTGCGGAACCTGTAATTTGACACGCTTGCATCAGATGTATCAAACTGAACCCTGTTGGCAAAAAAAAATGTGTCACCCCTTATTTGTAAAATATATTTTTTTATAACAAATATATTGACTTTTAATAACTATTTTAGGATAAACTTTACACACAGATTTTCTTTGCCTGAACTGCTTTGTCAGAGTTAGGGTTAGAAAAAACATGCCGTAATATGAGCAAACATATTTTGGGCTGAACCAACCCATGTATATTCTGCTTAGGATGTTACATAAACTCTGTAGAGTAAAGTTGTGTTCGTGTACTCACATGTTCAGAAGAAAAGATGCCAGTTCTACATCACTCTTTATTCCCTTCTGCTGCTTAAGTGTTTTCCATCGAGTCATTTCTGAACCAATATTTACTACGGTACTCTGCCGTTGGTAACTAATAATAATCACACACAAAAAAGAACATGAGAACTAATGGGGCTAAAGCATCATCATTTTAACCATACAGTTATTAATCGAAACTTGTAAGGCTGCACAATATATCTAATGTTTTGAAATATCACAACTTTGTATTATGCAAAATGCATTTTCCAATGGTTTGCTATAACTTAAATTCTAAAAGTTTAATCAAAGTTTGAAGTTGATGCAGATAGCAGAAGCAAGTCAATATTCACAGGGAAAGAGACATCTGGTGGTCAGGGACGGGTACTGCACCATTCGTGTTTGTTACAAGTGCATCTCACACGAAGCGGTCTCCTGACAGAAGATCCTTAAAGTAAGACATTTTGGCACCATATTATAATAAAGGGTATATCAGTATGTAAAATTTGTATTAGTGGGGAAAGATCATCATCACATTACGCCTCTAAGCATGTGAGATTATGTCTGCAGCTCTATAATATTAAAGAGGAAAAGGTCAAATGTTTTAATGAAACGCATCGAGTTCTGGCTATAGAATATCCCTGCTCTTTAAGTTAATATACTGATAACAAGATTATGTGTTGCTGACAATTAACCATTGTTCGATATCTAATGATTTTTGCCCACATTGTTAATTAAGTCTTGAGAATGATCACTCTTCATAGACACAGAGCGGATTAAAGGTGATCCTGATCTTACACTTATGACAGAAAGAGAAAAGAAAGTTAATTTGAAGAGACTGAATGAACTGGGTTAGTTGAAAGGGACATAATGGCTATTTTCTGATAAAAGTGTGCACATCTTTATTGACAAATTAATGAATACAATTATTATTCAATTGTTGTTTGAAGAACAAAAGAGCATCATATCCCGCTGGCTAATAGTTTCTTTAAGTGACACCAGAGCTAATGAAAGAGAGAGTCATGACAACAGAAGTTTGAATTATTGAGAAGCTCTATAAGCCGCCATTGCTGTAAAAAACTGTTCCATTGAAGTGAACAGAATTGACCTGACTCTCTCTCTCTCAACGGCTTCGGGTGATGCTAAATAGATTCAGGCAAGTTTGCAAAAATGTTGTCTTCAAAGCAAATATTTATAACCATATAATCATATAAACCAAAAGTCATTTAATCCATTATAGGTCTGTCACAGTTTTTGTCTCCACGATTATTGTGGCTGTAACTGTCGCGGTCTCGATTGTCCCAACACCTGTTTCTCCTGCGTTTCCCCTAAGGACCCTGTTTAACATCATGCCCCACGCTCCCACACCTGTTCCGAGTTGGTAATCATCGCACCTGCCCGTCATCATCCCTCATCACCCAGGGCCGTTTCAGAAAGGAGGTTTAGTGAAAACTCTGAGTATATTGACCCTGAAATGGAAAACTCCGGAAACTCTGAGTTTTCCGTTTCAAAATTCGAGGTATGTCAAACTTCGAGAAAGCGGGGTAACTCAAGCCCATTTCTAAAGGAGAGTTCACTTATACTCAGAGTCAGTAACCATAGTAATTTACTCTGTGAACCTAACTTGGTCGGGAGCATGTTCTCTATGGTAAACCCAGAGTTTATTTCGATCTCTCTCCCTTTTAAAGAGCAAGTGGTGTTCCTCATTCATTCGTTCATTAATACAGTCATTCATGGCACACATTGTGATCACACAGACACCATCTCAGTGACTAATAGTCATATGTGCTTTTATAGAGGATTCAGTACATGAAGAGGCTGCATTAATTCATGGGGATGTACTTTGATTTCAGGAGAGCAATTTAGGACCCGAGTGGAATTTGTCATTTCCCTGTGCATTTTTAATAAAACTGTACCGTTTTTCTTTACAGTGAATTATATATATCAAAATATATCTCATCCATCCTTGCATCAATAACATCAGCCACCGTACGTGTATTACATCAGAGCATAATTTTCAAAGGACGATGAGAAATTACTTAATAAAGTGTGTAAAAAAGTGCATGAATAAAGAAATGAATAAATACAGACATACATGCAGAAATGAAGCGATAAAGGTAATAAACAATGAATTCTGACGTGCAGTCATTCCAATTCAAATCTGCTCCGGTTCGAACCGGCAGTTAGAATAACTTTGCATGAAGGTCTGACGCCCTAAAGGTGTCCTATCATGACGTTTCATTTGTGTAACTAGAGCACTGATGCCGAGTGAGAACATACAATTTTTTTACCTATTGCTGTCTTATTTCTGTTGTTTCATTCATTTAATGATTCATTTATTGGTACATTTATCTGTTTATTAATTTAAAAGTAATTTTCAACATATCAGTAAATCCACTGTATGCAGAGCGGAAAGTGTGTCTCGATCTCAAGCGTTTTCTGCCGCCATGTTGCTTTTTTGGTGCCGTTGCCATGGTGAATCCTCTTATCGGAGCACCATTGATCATGGCTTTTTACAGTCGTGGTTCACACGCTTAACCCAGGGTAAGCCTACCCAGAGTAAATTGAACTAACTCAAATCAGCTGTTCTGAAACCAAAAAACTCAAAGTTTCTAATTTCCAAGTAAACAGAGTTCAAGGTTTAACCTAGAGTTGGTTGAAACGGGACCCCGGACTCTTTACATAATCAGTCTTCCCATGCATTCATAGTCTCTTCTCTGTTGTGATACGCTGTTTTGTATTGTTTAAACTATAGTGTTCTAGTTGTGTAATAAACATACCTTTAATTAGATCTTTGTCTGCTCTCGGGTTTCCGTGACAGTAACAATCCATGATAATGATATTATCGTGATATATTTTAAATAAATTATGCTAACATTATTCTTTTTTTTCTCTTTTTTGGTCTTATTGGTTTGGTTTTGGTTTTATTTTTACCTTTTGGTCGCTGATGGTGTTTTTTCGCTGAAGTTTGGTCTGACACGGTCATCTTGAGAATTATCACTCTTCATAGACACAGAGCGTATTACAGATGATCCTGATCTTTCACTACTGACACAAAGAGAAAACATATAAAACAATTTTCATTTGCATTTTGTATTTTTTTTTTTAAAGTTTTGTTGGGTTTCTCAACATCAAGACAAAAGCGCCATACAAGAAACTATATAGCCAAAGTAAAAATAAATAAAAGTCTTTAATAGTGCTTTTGTTATGAATTGCTTTAACCTGAAATGCTTCAAACTCTATAAGTGTGCTGTTAAGGGTCAAATTTAAGTCTCCATATCTGTAAGAAATAGTACAAGGTTATCTGCAAAAAGCGATAGACATTTTTTACCTACTGTTATACCTTTTATATTCTGACTATTTAAAATTTCCATTGCAAGAAGTTTAACTGCAAATAAAAATAATACTATAATAATGCATCTACTTAAATACCCAAATCTCAAAGCCAGTTGGTTTATTTCTTCTTCCTGGGGATCCTTATAAAATAATCGGATTCTTTTAAAATAATCATCTCCCTGTCCAAATTTTAAGTGCTTTGAATAGGTACCTCCTTTTAATCCATGATAGGATTGCATGCTTGACATTCTTCTTTTTTTACAGTATTTTCAAAACCCTACGCGTATTATGGAAGGCTTGTCTTCCAAGCACAAACCTATTTTGGTTATTCATAATGAGGTTTGCTATACCTGTTTTAATTCTCTTGAGATAAGGCCTTAAAAAGTATTTTTGTGTGGCTACACTGCTCATGTACTGTAATGCCTCTTGTAGTTCTTCAATGCTTAGATTTCTCTCCAAATTACATCTAATTTCTGATAATTTAGGAAAATGAAGTTCGTCTAAACAATTTATTGTCTTTCAAAGGGGTTATTTTAATCAGATTTTGCTTTAATTTGCCATTATCCTACTTGCAAACATGCATTGGTAAACTACTACATTGTATTTCGCTCAGGGACTACATATTAAATGCTTTCTCATTTGTAGGTTGCTTGGATAAGGCATATGCAAATTGAATACATGATAATTTAAAATGTTTTGAAAACAAAATAATCAATGAGTGTTTTAAAGAGTTTTAAATCAATTTGTATACCTCTTAACAAACTATAACTGTATCCAAAACAATGAATTACTTTCTCTCTGGGTTTACAGGAATCATCTCAAAAATGGCTTTTACTTTCAATAAAGTTGTTACAATCTTGATTTGCAGTCTTTTGCTTTCATTCACAGCACAATTGATAGGAACAGATGAGCTTAGTTTGCAGTAAGATTAGATAACCTTGAAAGTCTTTCCTTTAGCAGATTAGCTCAAACTCAAATTAGGTTGATAACCTTTAAGAACAAAAAGAGGAGTACAATTACTGATTTATAAGAACTTCTTCCACTTCTTTGCTCTTGCTTTCCTGCAGATGACACAACTTTCCGCAACTCTTTTGGCCAATCTCCGACCCTTTACTACCCACGCTACTTTTCTCATCCTAAAATGTGTCCCAGCAATCTCCTCATGGTTGGCATTATGCGCTTCATGAGCCAGTAGCAATGATACTCGTGCTTCCATGGGTAATAATGGAATGGTGCGACTCTCTTTCCCAAAGGCTTCATATCTTCCTCTGCACACAAGAAGTCCGGTGTTTTCTTCTTTAAACACAACCAGGTTACAGAGTGTGGTCTCAGGAAACGTTGCGCTCTTTTGTGCCGCCAAAAAGAGTGCCTTCAAAGCATCATTTCTTTCCTGCACCGTTAGCACAAATCCACTATTTTGTTTAGCAAATGCTGAATTTTTATTTCTTTTTCCAGCCATTTCTTCACGCTGCACCACACCCAGCCGATGATTCTTGCCAACCTTGACAGACTACTGCCCTTTTCAACATCCACTAGTCTTTCAGTGATTAGTCTGCTTATCATTTTCATTCGAAAAGACTCCTCAGGTACTGATACTTTCTTCCTTTCAGTTATTTTCTCCATCTGAGCTCTAGTCACTGCCGCTGAGAAGACTTTCCTCTGGAGCTTGTTTACTCTTTCTCTAGCATCATCTGCAATTTCAGCTGCTGATCTCTTTTTCCATTTGTCCACTGACCTTTTAAGAAACTCAGGTCCATTCTGCCACATGGAATCTTCATCAAGATCTTTAGAGCTTGTCCCTCGTGTGATAATATCTGCGATGTTTAGATTCCCTGGAATCCACCACCAGTCGCTCCTGTCCTTTGAATTTCTCCGATCCTATTCGCAAAGAAAGTTTGAAACCCATAGCTGTCGTGCTGGATGGCTCCAAGTACCATCTGACTATCCACAAGATGGAACCATTTCTCCACTTTGATTTGTCCATGTTTTTCGAAATATTTCCTTAGACGTGTTGCAAAGACTGCGCCACAGACTTCAGCTTTTACTGGATCCCCTTCAGATCTAGTGGTGTCAGTTTGGCTTTAGACTCAACTAAACGAACATCCACTCCTTTGCTTGTGTCCCAACTAAGATATAGTACTGCACCATAGGTTTTATCACTCCCATCCTTGAACGTGATTCCCCATGGCTTTCCTTTCCAGTTCGCAGGTGTAAGACTTCTGTGGAACTTCACTTTCTGGAGTCGTACATACTCCTCAAACAAATCAATAGCTTCTCCCCGGATTCCTTCAGAGAGTGCAGTGTCCCATGTATGTCTTGTCAGACATCCACTTCCAGCTTCCTGGAATGCTTTTCTAACGAGAATCGCGCCCTTCTGTTTAGCTGGTGTGACGAGACCAAGTGGGTCATAGAGTCCTGCCACCTGACTCAATAGGTGTCTTCTCGTCAATGGATTTGGTGTCTTTAACCTAACTTCCTCTTCAAGGAGATCCTGCTCAGTCCTCACCTTCTTTTCCGTTTGGAAAAATTGACAGAAGTTATTATATACACCTTATCCTCCTCTGCCAGGTATCCAATTCCAAGGGCTTTATCATCCCCTTCCCCCAGCTGATAAGGAAGCACTACAATTTTCTCAGGAATTGGGCTTGAAAACTCTTTGTTTGTTTTTTCAGATCCAGACCTCCCACTTTGACCAGACCAGACCCATTCTTTCAATGAGAATCCACCGACATCCAGGATTTCCTCAATGCCCTTCACTATCTCGACCAGCCTCTTCCGATCATTTTGAGATGTGAGGATATCATCCACGTAGCTGTCTTCTTCTAGCACTCTCCGCTCCTCTTTCATGTTAGCAAAAGCTGCTAAACCAGCGGTCTCCCTCATTGCCCGCCAAAGAAATCTGTGGAGATGCATCTCTCGTTCTTCCAGCCATACCGAGTTATACATCTTTCTGATGTCTCTCAACACCCTGAACACTCCCTTCCTGAACCTGAGTAAGACGGCTCTGATAGAATTCAACGCATCAGGTCCTTTCAGCAGGAGGTCATTCATACTCAGCCCCTTGAATTTCTGGCTGCTATTCCACACAAGACGTATAGGCGTTGTAACTGAATGTGGGTTTGGTGCAGCTAGATGACTTACGTACCAGACTGGACCTGTCCACTTATCAAGCACTTCTTTTGTTAGCTTTACTGTGGCACTTCTTTTTACCATTTCATGAACTTGTGCAGTGTAAACTTTTTTCCACTCAGGCACTTTCCCAAGCTGCTTCTCGGTTCTCAGGAATGTCGATTCCACTCCGTTCCGGTTGTATGGAAGAGAACCAGGGTCTTGGATCCATGGGTACCTTGCGCGTCCCAATGGGGTCGATCACTATGGGAATCCTCTTGTACATAAGTAATGCCACTTCTTATGATCTCTAGCTCCTTCTCGTCTGCCAAAGTCATCTCCTTTCCTCCAGGCTGGCAGTTCCCGCAGCGGCAGCCTCCACACTTTGGCTCACATGCAGCTCCGATACTATCCCAGCTCCACCATTGAAAAAACTCTTTTCCACTTGCAAACGTGCTTTTTGCATTAATGCAGGCTGTACTGGCCTCACAGAATGCCTTATCCTGCTATCCAGCGAGTTAAACACCTCCACACAAAGAGTCTCGTACACCAAGTTTGCAATTGAGAACTTTATCATGCTTTGGTGTGAAACTGAAATCCACATACATAAACACCAGTAAGTGCAAAGTACTTGATTACCACAAATGCATTACAAACCAAGTGCAACACGTAACTAGACTATATAATCATTATGAAGAGTAGTTAGCATACAAGGTAAGTATTATAAGTATAAGCATGAACTTCAAGGTAACAGTTGCATAGGAACTTAACAACAACTTAGCTGTCAATTAACATTATCCATATCACACTTAACACTAAATAACACCACATTCATATATTTTACTTCCTACTTACAAGGAATGCTTTCAAAGGGCTAACAAGGAGAAACCGATACCAGAATTTCCGTGCTGCTTCATCTAGCGTATTTACTTCCTGAATGTCCGCTCCGTATCAAGTGGTTTCAAAATAAAAGTCTCCGTATACACAACTAAAATCTAAGACTGGCGATGCCAGAACACAGGCCATTTTGTTTTTCTTTTGGGGTTTTGGAGGTAAACAGTGGTTCACGTTCTCTTAGAACTTCTTTATACTTGACCACAGCAGTTCTCATTGACCGTGCAAAATGTGTCTTTGACTCATAAGCTGTCACACTTACTTCGTCAAACAAGTCTGGGTGCGCTCCACCCACCATCTTCCCAAGTGGGCTGTCCCAAAGAACAAGATCTCCTACAATTTTTTCTCTTTGTGGTGCAAGCTTTCCTTCCCGATGACTGAGAAGAAGTTCTATCTCTTCAGGCCTCCTTAGCTCTGCCAAGTCTACATCTGGAAATAATTTTTTCAGTTGCTGTGGACTCACACTTTTATGCATTCTTGCGATCTCTTCTAAACCATAACAGACAAGCTGGTGGGCTTTCTCGCTTCCTGCTGGTGTTCTCACTCGAATTCTGAGGAGATACCTCTTGGTTCTTACACGGATGGCCATCTCACCCACTCCATGAACAACCAGGTTGATTTCTTCACTGCTCAATCCGAGCCTGTCGGCAGCTTTATGGGTTATGTAATTCGTATCAGATGCCAGGTCAATTAGAGTTCCAATTGTTTGTCCTGCATTGGTCGTCACCTCTTTGAGCATCATATTGACTGGGAGCTCCTGAAATCCCAATTTCCCTTCTTTCGATCTTTTCATCATTGCTCTGTTGGAGAATGCTTTCATACACTTTTCCATCATTTCAGGAGAAAGTGCAGAGAGAAATTCTTCTTGTTCAACAGTTAATCTGCTTTCCTTTTTCCCTTCTCTGGTGGTGACGCTGCCTGCATTCTCAGGTCTGGTCTCCCCTTTGGGACAGACAAGATAATGATGATCTGCAGAGGCTCCTCCTTTGCATTCTTTTCTCCTGCATAGAAATACATCTCTACATTTGCTGTCATCTTCAGGATACCCCAAGCATCTCCTACACAATCCGAGTTTTCTCAGGATCACCTTCTTTTCTACGAACTGCAGTTCCTTGAACTTATTGCAAAAGAACATTTTACCTTTGTGCTTATCAGATCCACACACAATGCACAAACTTTCAAATGGAGCTGTCTTTGTTGACTTAGTGAATGCATGACTTCTTTCTGGCTTTCTTTCTTGCCTTTCCACTTTTTCTGTGACTCTTAGTTGCTCAAGTTCCTCAAAGATTCCTTCTTCAAGAACTCGAGAAGCTTGTCAAAGTGGTTTTCTGATGTAACCTTACCTTCAGGAGCCGTCACCAAGGCAAGCCAGTCTCTTTTCATGAACTCAGGAAGTTTACTTTCTATGGATTTGACCACAAGAGGGTTTTTTATGACCCCTGTGTCCCCAAGGTCAGTAAGATCCACTAAAGCTTTCTCCACTGTCTGGACGAGTTCAATCATTTTCATTGTATTCATTGTCCCGTGTTGGTTCATGGTCTTATCCTGCCTTACCCTGCTTCGTGTTCAGATTAGCCTTGTTCCTGTTTGCTGCGGACCTTGTTTTTCTTGCCCCCTCGTGGGAAGTTTTTGTTTGAATTCTTGTTTTGATTAGCCTATCGTGTTTTCCTCATCATGTGTTTTTGTTTAATAAAGTGTTGTGTTAAACCCTTTGCCTTCCTGCGCTCGGGTTCTGTCCTAAATCGTTACACGGGGTTCCTCGCCACAGCAGGGCAGTGTTGGCTTGCTCACAGGGAGACTGCATTTATTTATAAGATGTTATTTATTAGAATGATCTTGCTTGCTTAGAATGACCAGCTAAATGTTCCTTTTCCCAACCGAAAGTGACGGTATCTTCTGCTGGTCTTCAGCCGGATGAGAGAAATATCCAGAAAGTCAAGGATTGGCCTAATCCAGAAAATCCTACGGAAGTTCGAGCCTTCTTAGGTCTGTGTTCATATTACAGGCATTTCATTCGTGCCTTCGCTCAACTTTCACAGCCGTTGCACGCTCTATCACAGAAAGGAAAGTTGTTTGTGTGGAGTGAGACAAAACAGGATGCTTTCAATTCCCTACAACATGCACTCACCCATGCTCCAATTCTTTCTTTCCCAGACATTTCTAAAGAGTTCTTACTCTTTACTGATGCTTCGAACACAGCCATCGGGTGTAATCTGTCCCAATTGGACGTTGACGACAAAGAAAGTGTTATCGCTTATAGAAGTAATGTACTGACACCTACTGAGAAACGCTGGTCCACGTACGACAGAGAGTTGTGGGCTATTTTTTGATCCATTCGCCATTTCAGTCAGTATCTCATGGGTCATTGTTTTCTAATCATCACAGACCATAAGCCCTTGCTTAGCCTTAAGCCTATGGTTTTGGTTGGGGATCCAACGGGTCGTGGAGCAAGGTGGGCTCTAGAGATTAAATTTTTCGACAGGACTATCGAACACCAACAGGGTCATAAACATACTATCGCAGATGCCATGTCTCATCAGCCTGACAGGGACAGCAGAGTGATTTCCAAGGACTTCGAGACCAAGCCTGTTCATACGGTTTCTGTTTCAGCGCAGACTGAAGTTGCTGACTCGCTGACTACTTCTGCTCAGCCTGTTTCTTTTCATACATGTTCTGGATCTGAACCTTCGACTTCTCCTATCTTTACCTGTTCCAGTATGGCAAGCCTGGGTGTGGGGACCGAAGAGAACCAACAAGCGTTTGTTTGAAGATTATGTAGGCCGGCATGAGTTTACACACTGACCAAGGGAGACAATTTGACTCTGATTTGGTGAAGGAATTGTGTTCCCTACTTGGTATACGTAAAACACGGACATCACCTTATCATGCTGTGTCAGATGGTATGGTGGAACGGGCCAATAGATCCGTAAAAGATCAGCTTGCGAAAATACTTGGTAAATGTTATAACCACTTAAAGCAGGTTGAATTTGCGTACAATACAAGTGGTCATTCATCAACCAAACACACGCCATTTATCTTGGCACATGGCCAGGAAGCTCGCCTACCTGCTGATTTTCTTCTGGGTGTACCAATAGTACATTCTGGATATTCGGGTACTCCAGGAACTCCGAACGAGTACGTACATTCTATGCTTGACAGAATACGCTCTGCTTTCACCACTGTTGCAGACAATATCCAAGCAGCTGGAGTGCAGCAAAAGCACTACTATGACCGCCGTTTCCGGCATACAGCGTATCAGCCTGATGATCTTGTATGGGTTGACCTGCCAGCTTTTGTCGAGACCCTACCATTCTATATGGTCTCCTACGCAACAGCATGATCCGATAGCTCCTTGTATTGGATGCCCTCCAATGACAGCCCTGTCAGGTTCCAGACCATATGTGTTTCGATATCTCTCGGTACCAGAACCTTTACCACCTGTTCAATTGCAACAGGAGAGGGATGTTGTGTTACCTCCTGGTAAGGTTGAACTTGCTGAGGGGGTCTAGAGCTAATCTACAGGTAAACCTTCCTTGTGTACAGCTGGGAGTTTGAAAACAAGGGCAGGGCATTCAGTGCGTCCTCTAATACATTATAGGGATGTGTAAGGTTATTTCTACATAATTCTAGTTCAGTTTTTTTTGTGTTTTTATTTCCTTTCGTTTGCTGATAGACTATAATGCATGTATATGGGATTTTGTGAAGTGTATATATACAACACTGAAACAATGTGAAGAAAAAACTCATTCAACTTGTTATTTACAATAGTGCACATGACAAATAAATGACTCTAGAGAAATGTCCTGGTTTTGCATAAACTGCACATTCTTATATGGAAAACGACAGAGTTAAAAATAGAGGTTAAAATAAAGTAAAATGTAATTAATTTCCAATGCTGTCATTAGAGCGGAAGTGAATATCATTTAGTCACTATTACATGAAATCTGCCCCTAAAGTCAGCTGACGTCAAAGTAACATCTCAAGAGCTCTCACGTGACAAGAGGCTCCGATCCCAAATTTTATATGATACCACATCAGTGTTTTTTGGTGTGTTTGCCGCACTGTGCATATCTATTGGCATATGACATCAAAGCACAGCGAGAATGATAAAAAAACTTATGAAGCAGTTTGATCTTCAATCTCTCTCGCGTTGAATGCCGATCGGTCTGTGCAACTCAAGATGTTAAATGCACATTTTCTGTTCACGGATGATTATGTCTCATGTGTCACTATGTGAAAAGAAAGCTTTCCTGTAGCTCAGTGGTAAGAGCATTGGTTCTACCAAAAAGGAAAGATTATCCATTTCATTTATTAGACTTTCCGTGGCCTTTTAGTTGACCGTTTGAAGTGTAATTCACACGCGATGTGGTGAGGACTCGCTTTCTCGTAGGAGTCCAAGTGTTTTGTATAGTCAAGCTGGTGCTGGCATCTCGGAGAGAATAAGAACTTATTGATATGTTTTTCAACAATTGGTTAAAGCCCATAAGCCCCTGTCCATAAGGAGGCGCCGTCTAAATTAACATTATGTCTGTTGCGTATTAACACATAAATCAACATTATTATGCTCTGTCAGGTGTTTCGCGCAGCCTTGCCACGCAGCAAAAATACAAAAATTACTATTTTACAATACAATTCATAAAGCCAGACTGGTGTTAAAAAGCTATAGTATATAAAAAATGCAAGAATACAAAGTATTACAATTCCTTTTTGGAATTGTATTTTTCTTTTTTATTATTAGTAGCCTCTGCCTAAATGTATGCAAAAATTATTTTAATGAAATTGCTTACCTCTGTTCCTCTGGGAGACTCATCTCAGAGGATTTGTCCTCAAAACTTCTGTTCTCAGTCCAGTCGTAGTGTGAAAATCCGAGACACAGTTCAGACACAGAAGAAATAAAGAATATTGAGTAAAAATATGCAATAAAAAAACTAAACTACATTGGCATGTATCAACCAAACAATGTCTTGTTGATGCCTTTACATCAAGGGTCGGTTCCCCAGACAAAAATTAGGTTAAGCCAGGACTAGGCTTTAGTTAAATTAAATTAGTTAAAATAAAATTATAAAGTTAAATACACCCGGTGTCAGTGTTCCCTTTCTGTCGGTCTCTCGACGTTGTGTCGAAGACGACAGATGGGGTTCGCCCTTGAGAACCAATCAACTCTGACTACTATAGAAAAGGCCAATGAAATTTGGCGAATGAAATTTGCATGCCGGGCTCCGCCCCCGGATGTCCGGTATAAAAGGAAGCCGGCGTGCAGCATTCACTCATCTTTTGTTCTGAAGAGCCCTCGCTCATGACTACGAACAAAAAGAATTCAACGAATTCTTCTTCTACGTCGCCGGATCTACGACGCAGAGCAGCGGATCGTCCCTACCTGCAGCGATCTTCCCCTGGGCGTCTCGGCGGTTCCGGAGGTGATAGAGATTTTTTCTAAAAGGTCCTTTTCAGGACTGAGCAATTTCCAGCGCGGCATGTCCCGCTGTTCTCTTGGGTGCGGCACCCTCATCGAGGAGGGGGATGGACACGATCGCTGCATTAGGTGTCTGGGCGTCCAGCACACTGAAGCAGCGTTCGTTGACACATCTGCCCGCACTGCGGGCGGATTGTCACTCAGAAATTGCGGTCACGGGCGGCTGTCTTCCTACGGGAACCAGCCACCATTTCGTCTGCTACCCGGGCTGTGACATCTGTGGCTACGGCCCCGATGACCACCCACGTAGCAGCGTTAGTGATATGGGGAACTCTGCGAACGTAAACCCGCCAGCCAAGTGCTCACGGGCCGATCGCACCCCGATTCGCTCTTCTGAACGTTCCCCAACCGGCGGTGGCATACCGTTCGGATCCTTAGGCACGCACTCGGAAACGATGTGTGACGTAGATGAGATGTCGTTCGCAGCATCGGAGGGAGACTGGCATCCGACTCTGACGAATCCGAGCTCCCCCCCAGGGGGGTCGAGCTCAGGAGGAAGCAGAAGTGATGTCAACCATGCTAATCCGGGGATACGTGGTTCCAGGGGGCGGAGCGCGGTGTAAACCACGCCCACCCCGGGTGCCATTTGTTTCCCGGAGGTGCATGAGGAGCTGTGTAAAACTAGGAGCGCTCCACGGACCGCTCCGGTCGAAACAGCTCCTGCCCCCTCACTTCCCTCGAGGGTGGGGCAGCCAAAGGCTACGTCAAGATCCCCCGGGTGGAACGTGCGGCTGCGGTGCATCTGTGCCGCAGACGGCTGCCGCCTGGGGAGAATCGGCCACGCCTACCGTCCAACGCGTGTAGGACTTCGACATCTATGGTGCCGAAGCCTTACGCTGCCGCGGGCCGGGCTGCCTCCTCTCTCTACGCCATGGCCATCCTGCAGGTCCGCCAGGCCAGGGCGTTGAGAGAGTTCCACGAGGGTAAGCCGACCCAGGTATAATGCAGGATTTCTGTGCCGCCACTGACAGCGCTCTACGGAGCGGGTGGCGGCACGGGACCTGGGTCGGACGATGTCCACGGAAGTGGTCCAGGAGAGTCACCCCCGGCTGAACCTTGCGCAGATGAGTGACACCGAGAAAGTCTGCTTTCTTGATACACCCGTCTCGCAGGGTGGGCTGTTGGTACACCGTCGAGGACTGCGCTCAGCAGTTTTTGACGGTGAAGAAGCAGACAGTGGCGATTAGCCACATTTTTACCACGCTGCGACTCGGCCGCCCTCAAGCCTCCGAGATCTCACGTCATGTCTGTTTCCCGGCAGCCCAGGACCCCTTCCACATCGGCTCCGGTTACTGTGCCCCCACTGGTGGCACCCCGGAAGTCGAGGTCGAGGGGGAAACCTCACCCCGTCAGCTAACTTCTCACGAGAAGTGACACTGACGGGAAGACCCCAGGGGGAGCAACATCGGGCCCGACCTTCACAGCTACCCCCCCGTGGGCTGTTCCGTCTGATGTATCCTCATGATATGGTTCCCACTCCTGGTAACCCATGAGCTTCCCCAGGTGGACCTCCACCTCGCGGTTAACTACTCAGCCAGCACATTCCATGCGTTCTCCTCCAAGGACGAGACCATACCTTATCCACCGTTTTCCTCCCCACGGGTAGGAGGTGGCCTCTGCAGCGCATCCCTAATTAAGGAAGTTGCGCTTACCCGGTGTAAAAACCCGAGGACGGCCTCTCGCCAGTAGAGAGCTAAGGCCTCCGTCCGTGAAAGGTTACCGGTCAGGGCTGTTCCCATCTTTCCCCAAGAAAGCTCTGGAACCCCCCGACCACCACACTGGAAGGTTACAGTTTCGCGAAAGCATCGAGCTGACACGCCCAGACCTGTTACCGTCGCTTCGCTAGAGATTGTGACGCGATACAGCGTTGTGGCGTTTTCCATAGAGAACCCCATCTGTCGTCTTCGACACAACGTCGAGAGACCGACAGAAAGGGAACGTCTCGGTTACGTATGTAACCTCGTTCCCTGATGGAGGGAACGAGACGTTGTGTCCCTTATGCCACTAACACGTATCGTATTCTGCTGCAGTCGTGAGAGGCTCTCAGGCTCTTCAGAACAAAAGATGAGTGAATGCTGCACGCCGGCTTCCTTTTATACCGGACATCCGGGGGCGGAGCCCGGCATGCAAATTTCATTCGCCAAATTTCATTGGCCTTTTCTATAGTAGTCAGAGTTGATTGGTTCTCAAGGGCGAACCCCATCTGTCGTCTTCGACACAACGTCTCGTTCCCTCCATCAGGGAACCGAGGTTACATACGTAACCGAGACGTTTCCCATTCATTCAAATTAGTACGGAATCCCTGAACCGCAACGTGGACATTTTTTTGTGAAAAATATTTTCCCTTCTGTAGCCTAATTCTAGACATGTTTCTTTTTTATAAAAATAAAAGACATTTTCATCTTCAAATTTTTTCAGCAATATCAGATATTTCTGACTGGGTATATAGCAGGTTTTAAAGCAAAATTATTTGAGTAATGTAGCCTATGCTGTGGCTTTTAGAGGGTTCTGCATCTGAACTTCGTATTATTACTACGACATTTATCGACAGTTGAGGAGTTGGTTTTGATGGTACATTAATCTAAACAAGCGCTACAGTTGCGGCACCTTTCGTTGTCCCGCTTGCCCAACCCAGCTAACATAAGGCCAGTGGTGGACCACCGGTGGCAAAGTGATGCGGTGAGCTCCATTATTCGATTTTTCAAAAGACTCATAGGTTTCTCTGTCGTTACAGGCAGACACATATTGTGCAGCTAACACACAGCAGTTCTTTGTGTTCTCTTTACACAGTGGTTCTCAACCTTTTCATGGTCGCGCCCTCCTGTAAACCCATTTTAAGAACTTGGATCCCCCCTCCGCATACTGTACATTGAGGATGGATGAGATGATGTATAAAGTATGTTAAATATATAAAGTATATATAAAGAAACAAAAAATACCTGTATATGACGGATGGATCTCAAGAGATCAGATTATAAATGTAACAACCCTGCTGATAAAAACAAAAGAAACCATCACAGAAATTAATGGTTTCCATTAAAATACCATTGTGAACCATTAGCTTTTTGCATTAAAACCATTACAAAATTGTAGTGTTTTGGGCATTATTCCAAAAGGAATAATCTGCCAGATCACGAGAACGGTGCGCGTTTCATGATTTTAACACGAGCGAGAGTTTATTTGCAGTTTGTAATATAGACGCGGTGTGGTGTCATTTGCCAGTCGAAAATATCGCTTTACATCTTTAATAACTCTTAACAGCTTTTAACAGCCGTCCAAGTTCTAAAATAAATTAAAAAAAACTTTAATTACACCCCACTTCCTTCACGCGCATAGGGAGAAAAATATTCTAAAAATGACAGTCTGAAAGACAAACATACTTTTATGATCCACCTGCTTCTTAAGATGATGTAGAGGTAATTGCTGCTGCTTTCTGAGTGGACGTTTGCATACCTTGTAGATATTAAGCTTTTGTGCGCAGCCTAAAACTCCCCTTAGCAGGACCTACAATGAGTCTGCGCGGCAGCTCACGCGTGCAGCTTTAGACAGAACATTGCCCTCCGTGCATTCGCGATCGAGTTCCAATTCCCAAGGTTTGGGGTTTCGGGGAACCATCACGCCCCACCTGCAGTACCTCTGCCCCCCCCCTGGTTGAGAACCACTGTCCTAACAGATACGCCAGTTTCTCATCGTTTGACAGACGCATATCCGCACAGAGTTCCTTCTCAGTTTTGTTGAGATCACAGTGGACACAGTCTCTGGTCCTGTGGCAGCCGTGTTTGTCTGTGACTGCCAGTCTCTATAGTGAGTTTATGTCCACTGAGTCTGGATCTTGTCAACGTGGCTCTTAGTTATTTATCTGTCACTGTGTACATATAGTCTGCCATACTGTATTCTCTCTTTAGGGCCAATTATAACATTGCATTTTACTTTGTTTCCCAATGAGTGATATCATTTTGTTTCATTTGTGTTGTAATTTGGTTGAGTGTGATTTTGTCAGTATTTTTGTGGTGGAGAGCATCAGTAGATGTTGGCACTGAAACATGGACCAGCTGACAGAGAGGATTCATTTCTTTCGATATTCTTGTAGAGTTCTGTATGCAGGCTCTCAATTGGATTAGATTAGATTAGATTAGATTCAACTTTATTGTCATTACACATAAACAAGTACAGTGTAACGAAATGTAGTTTAGGTCTAACCAGAAGTGCAATTAGCAAGTGCAGGATATACAGTGTTAATAAATACAGAATACAATATTAGGAAAATACTTTACAATGGGCATGTACTATGAAAATATGACAGTCGGTATGTACTAGAACAATATAAACAGAAGGCTATATACTGTGAACATTAATGTACAGGTGGTTATGAACAGATAACAATATAGACTATACAATAGTGCAAGTGACTTGAGTGTGCATTAGTTACAGAGATTAGCTATTAAAGTTACAGTGCAGTAGATGAGTTGATGCGGTTATTAAAGGTACGGTGCAGTACATGAGTTAATGCAGTTATTGAAGTTATAGTGCAATACATGAGTAGATGCAGTTATACAGTTACAGTGCAGTAGATGCGTTAATGCAGTTATTGAATTTTTCACATTCACATTAAGTAAACTCTTGATTTGGATTTGTCAGTGGACCCCACACTTCACTGCCATAGAGGGCAATCACTTCAATCACTGATTCTAATATTTTCAACCAAATTCTAATTGGGACTTCTAGGACATTGACGTTTGCTGGCATCTAAGGCCCTGCGTGCTTATCTTTCATCACTGCAGGATTAAAGTTTCCTGTGGATGAGATTTTTAAACGCAGGCAATTGTAGTGTGATGTGTGTGTTATGCCTTTTTGTGCCTAATGAAAATATGAGTTGGGATAGTTGGGATCTGGATCTTTTCTGAAAGGGGATTATTTTAGTTTTACTGAGGTTAACTGTCAGGGCCAAATAACAGAATAACTTTCCCAGTTTACTACTCACACAAATTACACTATAGTTGTTAGGGTCAAAGGTGATACACTCGGATGTCCCAGGGCGGAGTCCGGCCATTAAATTTCATTCGCCACTTTCATTGGCCGTTTCAAACTAGTCACAAGATGATAGGTTCTCAAGTAAAACTCCATGTGTCGGTTCGACACAACGTCATGTTCCCTCCATCAGGGAATAGAGGTCACATCTGTTACCAAGACGTTTATATTTAAGCTATCACTTGATTCAGGTTTTCCTTTTTCTGTAAATCTAGATTCTTTTTATTTCTGTTGCTCCATTATTTTAAACTCTGATTTATCTCTCAGTTAGGGATTAACTTTAAACTTGCTACTGAAGAGGTTTAGATAAAAAAACACATATCTGTAATAAAATGTGCAGGAAAATGATCAGAAACAGGAACATAAGCGTCATGTCTGGCTTTAGTGATGTGTTTATAGTAAATAAAAATAAAATAAAAAAACACCTCAGCACGAGTCAGGGCTCATCGGTTTGATAAGTGGTCGGCTGTGAAGCGTCAAGTTCAAGATGCCCTGCTTTCTTATCCAGTATATACAAGCACAATGTCTGTGATTAAATGGAAAATACCAACATACTGAGAAGAGTTATTTTAGCAGCACCAGTGACCAGGGACACCGGTGTTGTGGGCGCCTTGTCTAAACTGTGGTCCGGTCACGAACAGGCGCACCTCAGCCGGCGGTGCTGCTGCAAACAGTCACGACCGAGGACGAACCCCGGAAACACAACCGCCTACCGGGGAGTTCCACCTGCTGCTTGTGATTCCCGCTCTGGGCTCTTCTATCTTATGTATTCTCCAGTCGCGAGCTACAGGGTAATGATGGTGCTCAACAGTCATATTTGTACGCTGTAATGGCCCTCAAGGCTTGTGAAATATGTTTATGGATGATCAGACTGATCAAAGAATCATCCAGAGGGAGGTTTTATATAGCATAATTCATTTTATTTTTCATGCACGGGCTATTTATTTCCTTTTTACAAGACAGTGCAACACTGTTGCTCTTTAGTTACACGGCAAATCCATCATTGCAGACAAAATTGATCGCATATGACGGAAAAACTGTACTTGAGTGTAGTTTCTTAAACAGTAGACAACTTGAGTGTGACTCCTGTTAATGTGTCACTTTGTTAAGTTAAATCTGAAAAAATGCCATTATACAGTTCAAAGTGCACTCTTACATGTTCAATCATTGTCATCAGAACTACTCATAACTTGAGTAAATACTAACACCTTTAAAGTTTTTTTTGCATTAAGTTTATAGAAGCATTAACCATACTGAAGTCTTTAGAAATATACTTAATTTAAGTTGGTAATATGCAACTGGTTTAACCAGTTTGCATGTTATGACTTATGCAATCAACTAATGTCTTGATGTTTTGTTGTATATTTTTAGACAGAGAACCATATATTTTGATCAACATGACATGATAGTAAGAAACAACTATACATTATCAGTCACATGAAAGTATCAAAGCACCAAGAATACAAACTTGGTTTCATGATGTGCACAATTGACTGGATGATGTTAAACAAGTAGTTTTGAACATTTCAGCTGTGATAACTGTATATACTGTATGCATAACGGAATGACTCTTATAGTCACCCTGGAAGATTGTTACAACGTAATTTATAATAAAAACAATTTAAACCGATTTAAGTGAAATATACATTTACATTTACCTTTTATATTACATTTACATTTAGACATTTAGCAGACGCTTTTATCCAAAGCGACTTACAAAGAGTTTAGGAGCAATAAGCGATATGTCATACAGGAACCATAATACATTAAGTGCCAATACAAAGTTACTGGTTTCAACAAAAGCTAGACCACTACCTGTTGAGAGAACGGGTTGGTTTTTTAGTTTTTTTTCATTTGTCTGTCAAGTATTCACTCAAGTGTTGCTCTCATTCAGAAAATGAGAGCAACACTTTAAGCTCACCAAATCTTTAAAAGTGAATGGCTAAGTCGCAAGGCAAGTTTATTTATATTGCATAATACACAAAGGGAAAGTAGGCTATTACAAGGTGACAACTCTGAATACAACATAACCCAAGTGCAGAGAAATCAGAGACGTCGACAGCGGAAAAACAAACCGCAGATGTAGATGTGTGCAGTTGAGACGTTAAGTGCGCTGCGCGGATGCAGTTTTGGGGGGAAGTCTAGGGGTTGTTGAAACGATGCTGGTGAAGAAGGAAGTGCGAGCTCAACGATACATTGTATTGGATTGTTTATGTTCATTCTTTGCACTTAAATTTAGCCCAAAACTTCCCATTGACTCATTTAGGTGTATTAGATAACTGATAACATTGATGTCATAATGAAAAAAAACCTTCCATAATAATTATCAGAAATAAACCCAAAATAAGAAATAGTCCAACATATTTCTAAACAGAAAATAGCGCATTAAAGGCAAATCACTTACAAGCTGAAGGAGAAAATATATCTCTAGGCTTTACACTGTATCAACTCGATACTTTCGATTTCGCACACGCATGAAAAGCAACTAAAACACTTTAAGTTTAAAATGTTTTTTGCACAGGAAGCCGGATAGCCCGCTTGATTCAAATCACGTTTGCGCTTCATATAAAATGAGTGTTATTTCAACTTACTTCTTTTCAGTATGGTTGCTGTCTTGTCCACTTCCAAGAGAAACACCTTCTGAAAGCTTCTTTTTAAGTGCACTATAGTTAGGCCTATACGCGATAAACCAGCGATCTGATTGATTCTCCGAAGAAAGAAAAATATACATTTATTTCAAACGTGACATGTATGTAACACGCACAAATCAATACAACACGTAAAAAACAATACAAACTTAAAATAAATGAAAAGCCTACAGGCATGAGGTTTTAAAATACTTTTGCAAAGGTCCCACGTGGTGTTTGCAATTTCCCTCCTAACTGTTTTGACTGACTTTCATTTTTACTTTCTCGGTCCCCAGATCATTCGATTCCGAGAATCTCGTGACATCACTGCAACTGACGCAGTTTTTTGTTGTTTCTCATGTAACTACCACATACTTTGAGTATACAGTTGGGAGAAAGAAAATAATAATTTGCTCGTCTTAATAACACTAAATGCTGTTTAATATATTTACAGGGAGTGTTTTATTTATTTATTTAAATAAATCCAAATACACATACATGGGTCATCCATTTTACAGTTGCTTAATGTAAATAAATGTTCTAAATTAATAACGGAGCTGCAGAACCGTTTTTCCATTTTTATGCAATCGCAACTCATCATCATACTGTGTTGTCACATATTTCGAGACGGGGTATCTGCAGGTCGGAGAACTGGGCGTACCGAAAGGTGGGGGAGTGCCGAAAGGTCTTTTGGTAGAATAACAACATCCCATACTGTAAATGGCATTTGACCAATGAACTACCTTTCGACACGCCCCCTACCTTTCGACACGCCCCATTACTCCGAAATGCAGAGACCCTTCTTGCATATTTCCACTTAGAAATCAGTTCATGGGCTGGCACCACAAAACACGCACCTCGGTCCGTCTGACCTGCGGGTTCTCTTCTTTACCATCCTCGTTGTATTGTAAAGGATTTCTTATTTATTTTAATATTTAATTTTTATTATTATACATGTCCAAGGTCTATGCATATATTGGGAGTCATATATACGTTTCAAAATACATAGCCTACCTTGTGGAAATAAATACAATAATTTGATTTCTTATCAGGAGAAGAATGTTACACATGAGTTCACTGCCTGGATGAGCAGACTCACAGAATAGACTTAATGTAATGTATCTTGAGGACAACATTTTTCGATAGGAGTACCTTTATAAAATGATGTATTTTTTACACCCAGCCATCTGTCTGTCACACCCGTCACTTGGAGTGCCCTTGTGCGCCAGTAGAGGGCACTCCTATGATCGTTGCCATTCACCCTGGACTTCATTTTCCACAATCCATTATCTGGACTCTTTCCTCATTAGATTCAGCTGTGCCTATTTAACCTCATCAACTGTCTATTTAAATCTATTTCATTCTGTCATTCATTGCGATGTCTTTATGTGTCTCGATCACTGCATTTCTGAGCGGTCTCTTTTGTGCCTTGGTTTGACTAGCCTAACCTGTTTTATGGGGTATTTTGTTCTCCAATGTCCTCGCCTTTGCTCCTAACTTCTGACCGCTTACCTGTTTATTGGATTTTTTATATCACGTCTTGAGGTTACCCTACAATAAAGCTGTAATTTGGTCCTCACCCTGTGTGTCAGACACTGTCCTCCGATGAGAACCCTATGGCTTTCTTCAAGATCGATCTTTTACAGCTCCTTAAGCCATGTTTTTTATAAGGAACAATGGCACACAAGAAAAGGACATTATTGAACACGTGTCCTCCGCTGGAAAATTACATCCTCTAACGCAAATGAATAATCATGCTCATATAGTCTACTTTACAGATTTTTATGATGATCATCACAGGCAGAAACCGACCGGAAAACCGGTCTCCTTGCATCCTCATTTATAAACGTTGCATATAAACAAAATAGGCCTAGAAATGTTCATATACAATTTTCCATGCACATATCAGGGTTTTTTTAAATAAACTTGCTCTACACTCCGTGACCATGCGTACGCACTCTTTTACTGGTGTGAATAGTGTTTACAGTTTCAGAACCTTGATGTCATTTTTCAAAACTCTTAACACTTGTTTCAATTGTTTGGATACAATACAAACAAACCAAATATTATCTGGTTATTGAACTAAAACCTCCTGTTCAAAATGACACAACTCGACATCAATGTATTCCCATTTAAATTGTTGTGACTGTCTGTTCATTACATTACAATGATCTAACTGTCAATTGATACAATCTGCAAAATGATAAGCAACGTCTGCTTTAATTTTAATGCATAGTTTTTATGAACTGAGGAACAATATTGCACATTTAGATCATGACATTTTCAGGATAACTAGATAAATTGACACCAATTACCAACGAACATGACCCAGCTGGACACCATTATTGTAGATGTTGAATTTCAACCTCATTCTTCATCAAACAAAGTTTCTATGGTCTGATGCACCTTTTTTACAGAACACATTTTTATACTTAACATTACTGTATGCGAGTTAGCCCTTGGGAAAGTTTTTGTGGTTTTAACAAGTTAATGACATCTCATTACTGGTGATTGTTTTCACACTGTGGTTTGCATATAAAGTAAGCAGAGTATATTCTACTCAACCTAGTGAAAACATGGAGCCAGCAATGTGAAATGGAAGACAAGGACTTCGTGGTGGTCAAAGAAATGTCAGGGGACATGCATCCCTTCTGGGTGCTGGTCATGGGGTTCGCCAGAGAGGTGGTCATAGGCCTCGTTTGATAGGAGTCGGTGGAAGAAAGGACAAGAGCACAGACCTTGACACCGGCAGCAACAGCATAGGGTTTCTAATAAAATCAGAGCTATACTTGTAGACTATGTCATTAATCACGTCATGACAAGAGTGAGGCAGCTACAACAATTCAACCAAGTCTCAGAAGGCCAACTGTGGCCTCAATCATCAGAACTTTCCAAAATGAGAACAGGTAAGTCTTCAGAATGCACTAAACATTAAACATCTTTCGACTGTCAAATGACTGTATGCAGCATTGGATTATGCCACAGTATGTTATGTGATTACTGTAAATGTGTTCTTGCTGTGACTTTCCCTCGGCCAAATAGAGGTGGAGAAGCAAAACTCTGGCTGACAAACAAGAGCAGGATGTGGTCAATTTGGTTCAACCAGAAATTATATTCCCCTTGAAATCCGGCAGCACATCTTGGACACTAATGACCTTTTCAACAATGTGGAAGCCATAAGTTTGCCAACTGTTGCCTGTGTGCTGAAAAGACATCAGGTGTCTTTAAAACCGCTATACCGGGTGCCTTTTGAAAGAAATGGAGATCGAGTGTAACTACTGAAAATTTAGTATGTTCAGGTTTACAGTAAAATGACTATTGTGTTTGTGTTGGGGATCCCCAAAACTCTGTAATTTGTAAAAAGTTATTGTTTTTTTTCTGTAATGATCTTTTGAGAGGGTGATTGAGCTGGGAGCTGATGAAAACCATCACAAATTCATATTTTTGGATGAGGAAGGCTTTAATCTGGCCAAAACAAGGAGAAGAGGTCGGGATATAATTGGCCAGCGAGCAACCATCCAAGTACTTGGACAACGTGGAGCCAATACCACAATGTGGATATTTTTAATAATATATTCCTTCTGTAGTTGAACATTTTTGACAGTGGATTCTATATGTGATCCAAAAAGCACAAACAACCATCTCCGATAAAAAATGTTTTTCTTTCCTGAAGGTTTTGTTTAGCTTAAATGATATTGACATAACATGAAACTCATTGATAATGTGATGGATCAACTGAAGACATCATATGCATATCATTCTCAAAATTGAAATATTTGAGTGAACTGCTCAATGTCAAAAACACAATCAAAATAACTTGATGAGAAGCGATAAATGAATTACACATTTATTGATGGTCTGTTGGGGCTATTGTAAATGTATCATTCGTTTCCAATATCGTATAAATTTATATCGACCAAGAAAATGTAACGGTTACTTTTAAATAAATATTCTGCTTAAGTCTGTGCTTATAATGATAAAGTAATAAATGACTGAATGTGATCAGCGTTAACCAACCCATTTCTTTTTTAAATTCACTTAATCGTCACATGTTGTTGTTGTTGATCCTTGAAGTTCCTGTCTAATTCTTCATCTTGTATTTGTATAAATCCTAAAAGCTAACTTATGTGTTCTGTTTTGGCAGGGGAAGGGGGTCGAGGCTGGTCCTGACCAGGTAGTATGAAGACTGACTTGTTGTATGGGGTTACACCGGACTCTACAGTGTTTATAAGGTTAAAGTCGACTCAATGGTCCAATGATATTCCAGCCTTTATTGAAGCATATCTCCTGTATACTGCCACTTCTGACGAAGCAGAAAAACTCAACAGTCACCATCTTGGACTTGCAGTTTTCACACAAGGAGCGTGTCCATGCCCACATTTTGGAAATTGAAGTTCAGATTCTCAAGAGTCCCGTAACATCAAATGTGTTGCACTTCTATTTTACTTTTTGTTTTGTTTTTCTCTTCTGGGTTTGAAGTGGCTCGGAGGAGCGTGATGATGCTGATGTATAGTTTTGTCATGGGAATATCCATGTTAACCTTAAACGTTTGACTAGAGACCTTCTGCAGGTTTTGGTGTAACCACCTGACGTGGGTGAGTCAGGCATTCCAGAAGCGCGGTTCTTTGAGAACTTGTCTTTTAAGGGTCGGTTAACTACCTCAAGTAGAGAGGATTCAACTACCCTGCCTGTACTGTAAATAGAGACGCTTAAAGCTTAGGAGCAGGGCTTGTTTCTTATGAAATATGCACGAGGGCAGCGGCACTTCATGTAATATAGTCGATCCTCTGCTGCTCCGCCATTGCAGTCAACAGTCAAACTGGACATGCAAGTGAATCTCATGTGATGAGCCGAAAACAAACCCTGCTCTTATTCAACTCTTTTTAACTGAATTAGCCGCCTCAGACGCTTCTTCAGATTCTGTAGTTACTGGGTGTATGATAGTTTGGAATAAAATGTTACTTTTCTATTGGCTTAACAACACAAACGCAGCCGCTGCGTATCTCGAGCCTCGCAGTGTCCGTTTTTCTATGGAACCGGTTCCGCTTTCTGAAGAACAATAAAGAATTATGTAGGGTTTTTTTAATCGATCATGAATTTCATCACGCTCTCGTTGGCCGACAGATGAACTTTGTGTAGAAAAAGGGACACTGCGGCCTGGGTTTATATTTCATATACATAGGCAGCAGGTGAGCGATCCATTGACCCGGTTTTGTACACAGTTAACTCCCTCTCAATGAAGCCGTAACATTGCAACCTTTTGAAAAGATGTGAGCAGTTTTAATCTATTGTTGGTGGCCAACAATGTTTTTGCATTCCAGCAAATAAATTGTTTTATACTGTAAAATGAGGTGAGTGTAACTTATTTTTGTAATAAAGGTTTTGAATTCTATCTTAAGTGTTTGTACGGTCTTATCTCGTCCGCTCATAGTTTCATTTCATTTACACACACTTGCAGATGGATCTATACACAGATGTCCTGTGTAGTAATGGTGGTACAGGAGTTTTAGTTTAGACTGTTATCAGGTAAGTAGTAGAAAGGTCTACATGAAACATGATCATAGAAGGGGACACGGGTAGATGTGCTTTGTGACATCAGCCGTTTTCATTGTTATTGATTTTTGAGTTTGTTAGAACTGTTGACTGTCCTTGTCAAAGCTCCACTCTGTGAAGTAAAGATTAAGGCTTATTAGAAATAACTCCTTGCTCTATGAGAAATGTGATTGTAAGAGTGGGCTGCGGTAACAGACAAGACAGAAACAAAGTACTCAAATAAGAGTTTACGTTCAATAAATAAACAAGAAATGTAAATAATTGACCAAATTACAAAGTTTAACAAATAATTATTTGAAGAAATAATTTAACGATTAATTAAACAAAAACCTTAACAACAATAATTAAGATATAATATAATAATTTAAGAAAATCTAAATAACTGACCAAATAATAAATTAACAGATGATGAGTAATATAACAATTAATTTAACAAATTACTAATAATTAAATTATTTTACAGATTAGTAAATCTATTAATATTTTTGTAACTGAATTGTGAATAAACTGAATCATTAAATCACACCAATATCTACATTTATGAATTTGTTTCTGTTCCACGGCTTTTAATTGTAATGTCAACACACCACAGCCCAACTGGTTTCAAACAGGAATTTCCAAATAAAGCCTAATTGTCAAATGAATTTCTGTACCCCAGTTTCTAAATTGTATGTTTTTGACGGAGGGTTAGAGGGTTTCAGAAGCAAAACCCTGAGTTTATAATGCTCTAATTTTATAATTATAATAATAATAAAATAATTACTCAAATACTTTTGCTTCAAAACTGTGGTATCCAAAACCATATTTGAATAGTGCAATAATGAACGAACACCCATCCACTGTGAGGCTGGTGCTGAATAAATTCCCACATGGCGACAGATGATGGCACTCACAGCTTTCTTGTAACCATAGAACTTCTGCAGCATAGGCCTGTCACTTTCCATCTGTTCAGGAAAATTCAACTATTATAAGGTGTGCGCTATTACAAGGAAAGCATCAACAAACATTGACAGCGGGTGAAGGGGTGTGAGTAACGCTTTAGATTATGTACCGCATAATTAAACAGAATTTACAGCATAAATAATGGTAACAATAATGTACCTCTACAGTACATATCTGTAGGTAAAGGGGGAAAATAATGACGAGTCAGAAACTTAAAAAAATATATTTATACTATAAGTACATTTAAACTAATCTGTAACTATTTTATTGTTAATATTTTATTTTGAATATTACAAGGGGAAAAAGCATCACTTTAGTTTATAGCCCGCATATGTTATGTTATATTTTACTTCGATCAATTTTCTTGACAGATGGCAACAATGTGTTGTTTGTACCTTAATATCACAAAATGTTTCACTAAAAAGTTAGACAGTGCACTCTGCCCTTTAGTGTTTAAAGTAACATTGCATTACCAGAGTCCCTGAAGTGCAGTATATGCCATATAGGATATTTTCATCCAAGTTTAGGAGTGTGAACACTGAATCTTGTCAGCACTGACTCTATATTATCTGATGAAGATAGAGGAGAGCAGTATCAGAGATGGAACTCTGGGTCCTGGGCTGTGCAGTTCCCATAACACTATATGATATTCAAATGTGCTCTTCGATATAAAACATTTTCAGGATCACTGTGGAGTCCACACCATGTACAATTGAATTTATTTAAGTACACTTCCATTTTGTACTTCGTGCTCTACTGTCGCTCATTCATTTTGTATTTGATGTACTTAAGTATAGTTTTTCTTGTACCTTTATTCGTGGTGTCCCAAAATAGCACAGTTGAGTACACTTATATCTTATTGGGGCGGTTTCCCGGACTTGGCTTGAGTCTAGTCCTATGCCAACTTAAATATCAGATGTCTCTTGATGAAAAACTTTATTCAAGTAGCATTTGCCAAAATACAGCTTAGTTGCATTTATCAAATCATTTCAAAGTGTCGTGTTTGGCAGCAGTGCCACATTTTGCTTATAGTCAATTATTCCAAGGTCTTATAGAAAACATTTTGTTTCATGTTGCTGGTACATAACATATTTAATAAAAGAAAAAATAAATAACCCCATTAGGACAAATTGTTTGTCTCTAACAAAAAATATTTTTTATATATTTTTAAAATGGTACATTATTGCCCAGTAATGTGTTCAGTGTTCTTAACCTGTTGTGTGTTAATTTAAATATTATCCAAATAAATGCCTTTAAATTGATATGACCCTGTCTGTGAAATCCATGCTTAAGTCTCTATAATTAAATTCTGAGATAATGAGCCTCAACGTTTTTACCATTAATTAGTTAATTCATTATTGCAATATTAAATAGTCTTGTCAGGACCGGGGCTTGAACCCGGGACGTGTTGTAAGAAGTTCTGACCACTAGGCCATGGGAAGTGAGTACTTGAAATTGTCTTTACTCACAATAAAAATTAGAAGAAATGTTTTGGCCAAACGTCTGCTTAACCATATGAACATCAAACTGAGAAAAGAGAAAAACGCTTCAGTCGTTTGTTATTATCATATCAGTAATGATTGCTTGTATATTTGATCATAGATTGAGTAAAGAAGAGGCCATTATCATTTATTAGTATATCACGCATTTTAGACCGCCACTAGCCGCCACGTTAGCTCCCTGAATCTTAGTGCAGAGCAAAACGTAATTGGCTGAAGTTAGAACGTGCCCTATTGGACCATGAAAGCGGAAGTTACCCAATTGGCTTGCGTAGACAGTGGGCGGAGTCCACCTATTTGTGGATTGTGAGCACGTCTCGACTTTGGAAATGTTTAAAAATCCACAAATGCACAGAGAGCCATCCACACATGTGTGCACTGATCCACAAATGTGAAGAAAGCGATCTACAAATAAATGCCATTAAATTCATTTGTAAATATTTTTTATTTGCAAGTGTTACTGTATTTTATTGTGAATTCCATTTATTTTGTGGAACATCTAACATATATTCATGGTTCGCTTTTTGTGCACATGGATTAAACATTTTTTGTGAAACTCTATTTATTTGCGGATCATAGTTTATTTATTCAGAATATTGCAACAGTTCTGATCCCATAGAGCAATCGAACTAAATGTGAAACCGAATTGACTCTCTGCTGGTCTGTAGAGGGAGTACTCTCTGGGTCCCTCTGCTGGCCACAGCTCTAAGTTAGTCAATATTAAATATATCAAGGTTTAATTCTTGTTACACAATGTGAAGCACATTCTGTGAAAATATGATTAGAAAACAGTACATTTATATTTAATTTTACAGGCAGGGTCACGTATTTTTAGAATTGATTCAACTGTACCCATTTTTCCCAGGGGGGTTATCTCTCGATGGCATATAAGCATATTGTGCTTTTTCTGTTCTTAGATTAGTGTTTGTGTCTGTGTGTATCATTGTGCATGTGTGTTTTTCTGAATGAATTATTGTATTTAAAAAAAAAAAAGCTTTTTTAAGCTTTTTCCTATTGATTTCCTATTGCCCATAGTTTTTGACCACACATAGAAGATGCATTCGTTGATTTTTTTATTCCAAAAACAATGTGGAAAATGAGACAAACAGCATAGGAAGGTTAAAAGAATGAACATTGTCAACTTTCTTTGACTTTCTTCTTTCATGTTACACTAACGCCATCTAGGAGACTAGCGAAGAAGGTTTGGTATTACATGTTGGCAAAAAATTATGATTAAATTTCTTAAATGAAGATTACATTTTTGCTTAAACTATCCATTTCCACTGTAAACATGTACTCTGTATCATTAAGAAATGGCCACATAATGAGATCATGTGATTCACAACAAGTCCCAACACATAGCAACAGTGACACTAAAACACAAAATGTATCAAATGTACACAAGTATATACATTATATTATAAGTTCTGTAACAAATGTGATACATGTGTGTTTTTCTTCAAATAAATGAAACCTGCATCTGTTACAGGCAGGTAAATACACAGACTAGAACAATATTTATTATTTACATCATTCATATTGTTCACCACTTGAACTCTGCCCAGCGTCTGCTTGATCCTTAGTTTGATCTGTAGGGACAAAAGAAAACAATGACAATTGATCTCTATATACCATTCATCAGTGTAGAAACAAATGTTCACATTTCTTTATTTGAGAAAATAAATGTAAAACTGTATGCAGCACCAATATGCCCGAAAATTAGCCTGACAAAAACGTTTATGCAAGTGTGGTATTAGTATCCTTTTTAAACAGAATAAAGAATAAGGAAGTATATCTTTAGTCCACTCAGAAATAGATTTAAAATCACACTTCAGTAAAGGCCTACTTGACACATACTGACAGAAAGTATTTTGGCCTACACTCAATATTTGATCACTTATTCCCTTTTGGAACATGATTTCAGTCGCTTCTCAGATAAAAAATCCAACACACGTTGTTTTTAAGAAACTCCGATCCTAAGACTTTACTGGGAACACATATATGATAAATGTTCAAACTGATATGCAAACAATCACAATGGTTGCTGCTCTAGTTTTGTGTCCACCCTGTTATTCAAATGTTTTTTTAACTTTTCACTTGTAATATTTTGAGCTTTTCCCCCAATTTTAGTGTAAATTGATAACTGTATGTTTTTTGAAGGGTGTGTTTTTGGAGATTTTTCCCCACCTAAAGGAGCTGATCAAATCTTGGTTAAAGATCAACTGATGGAAAAAATTATAGGTCATGATGTTATCAATTGATGTTTTATTTGATGCATTGTTTACAAATCCTGCTGATTTAGTTCAGAGCATATTGATCAAACTGTTCAAATAAGTATGTTGAAACACACATACAGAAATCATAATTCTTATTTAATTTTTAAAATGTGATTGAAATTAAGATGCAGTACTCTTATGAGAGGAATTGTCCTCGTCTTCCTCTTCTGAAGGTTGCTCATCTGATGATGATTCATCCCCTTGTGTTGCTGATTTTCCAGACTTCTTAGAGAATGGGCGCCATGAGAACCAACCTTGACTCTCTAGTCTGTAAGGAGAAACATAAACAAAAGAAAACATTACAATTATAACAAAAATCACACAATAAAACAAGGGGACCATTAAACTACGATCCTAAACTCTAACACCTATTAGGTCTGCTAGGATCCTGGGAGTGTGTCATATATTCCCTTTGTCTTGTGTTCTTGTACTTTGTGTGTTTTACTTGCTCCAATTGTGCAGTGTTTGTTTCTCTTGTGCTTTTGTCAGTCGGTGTTGCCGGTGAACGGATGTTCCTTGTGTTTCCAAATGTGTTTCTATTTAACCTCCTAGATCTTCTCTCTCTAACTGCTCATTTCATCATGTTCCAGAGTGATTTTTAAAGGGGGTTCTTTACAATGTTAAACGTGCTGGCTTCTCATGCTTCACATGGTCCTCTTGTCAAAAAACGAGTTTAATGTATGACATAGTGTTTCTGTGCTCGATACAGTCCCCCAGCATTCGTATATGTTTCGGAAAGTATTTTTTCGAACATGAAAATCTGTTTCGTAACCACTTTTCCTAGCCCCTTATTGGACAATTCTCCTGGAAAAGCACGCCCACGCGTAACCGGCAAGGCCAAAGAAAGAGCACGACCACACGTCAAACGACAAGCGAGAAAAGAGGTCAACCATCAAGATTGGCTGCTGCAGCTGGATACTCTTGCGATAGGGAGAGATGTTCAGCTGTGTTTGTTTGTTTACGTCATTTCTGTGATGAATGTTATAGAAACAGTGGATATAATGCTGGATTTGGAGATCATTTGAAGCTGATAAAGACCGGTGTGATGACCAGCAGACAACTACTCGGTAAGAAATATCAGACCTCTACTATTTTATCATGCTATACATCTCTTAGTCCAAGCTCCAAGCTTACATGAACTCAATCCTACAATTATACGTCCCCTCTCGCCATCTACACTTGGTGTAAGTGTGACGCCTGGTTGTACCGTCACAACGTGGCACCATATCACTCACTGAACCTTTCCCCAATGACCCACTCTGTTGGAATCTGTCACAATCTTCAAGAAACAACTAAAAACAACCTGTTCCACACAACTGACTAACTGCCAATTCTCTTAACCTCTAAACATTTGACCTTAGCTTTAACTCTATTCGTAAACATGGCTGTGTAGACTTTGCTTATTGTTAGCTCCTAAGACAAAAATGTAAGATCTCAAAGATTCTTTGAGAGGACACAAGCTTTTTTATACAACAGTTATTTCTGGATATTCCACCAGTATCATATCACCACGGGCCCGATTCACCACTAAGGAAAGTGAAACTAACAACACTGAGGTTGAACACTTGCACATTGGTCAGTGTATCTTAGAAATTCACAGCACTCAGGAAGGGCTTAAAAAATAACAGCGGGGGACACGCGGGTCTTACAGAAACAGACATGTTCACTTGCTACTTTAAACAAGCACATGTTTACATTAAAAACTATGGGAAGCGCAATGGGTTTAATGCATTCTCTGTGAGTTTCCTCTTATAGTCTGTCTCTCTATCATTCACACACACGACTTGTCTCATTATTTCTCATATATCTATCGGTCTCATCAAAAACTGTAAATAGAAAATGAAAGCAGTATCAATTGTTTCATCTTTCAGTTTACTAACCTCAGTTCAATTTTAGAGTCTTTTAGCATCTCACGCAGCTTCTCTGAGTTTCCTAGTTTATTGTTACCCAGGTCAAGAACCTCTAGACATCTCACTCTTTGTGTCTCAGCCAAACATGAAACATCTGTAATGTCACATTTATTCAATCTAGAAAGACAACAAACACAAAGAGACATTACAAAACACAATTCCACATGTGATGTTAATGTAACCCTTCATATAACAGTGAGGATACAATGTCTAGGTTTGCACTGAGTCAATAAGAAATATTCTCTGATAGATCTGTCAATCATCAAAAGATCAAAACACATTTTTGGCTTTTTAATGTAGTTCAATATGACTCACTCCAGTCTTTTTAGTTGACAGTCTGAATGTTCCAGCAGATCACATAAGAGTTTGACTCCTGAGTTTTCTAGTTTATTTCCACTGAGGTTCAGCTCTCTCAGGTGTAAAGGGTTTAAACACAGAGCTGAAATCAGATCAGCACAATGTTTCTCTGTAAGACTGCATCCACACAACCTGAAGAGAGACAAAGAGACAGACAGAGAGAGAGAGAAGAAGAGTTTCAACTATCAGAAAAAGAAAACATTAAATGGTGACCCTCATTCTGTTCATGAGAAGTGTATCCAAACCCTTCCTAACTGTAATGTAAATACAGAACATTGTAAATAATAACGCCATATAAAGTGTGACTGTAATTTTAAAGAATTTTATGCTTAAAGCAAGACAGGCATACACACACGCACGCACGCGCACACACACAAACACACACACATGTACACACAAACACAGCCAGGCTATCTTATACCAGACCACAAAACATCAGTAATCTAAGGAATAATTCAGCTTTAAGTAACTGAAAATGACTCACTCCAGTTTCTCCAGTTCACAGTGTTTCAGTAAATCACATAAAAGTTTGACTCCGTCGTCTTTGATTTCATTCTGACTGAGGTTCAGCTCTTTCAGGTGTGAAGGGTTTGAACACAGAGCTGGAAGCAGGACGGCCATTCGATTCGTTTTAATTCTGCATTTACACAGCCTGAGCGGAAAAAAGTTAAATTGGTCAGATCAATGGTCATCCATTACTGATGTATAATGTGCAGATAAATTAACCCATGTGCACACATAACATCTAACTGTACTAGGAGCAGAACACAATACTCTAAAATCTGTAATTTTACAGAATCTATTATTTGTTTTACAGATGTTCCATGTAAATGTAAACAAAAGGAATTTCACTGTTTTTATACAGATTTAAAATACAGCAGTAATTTACATTCTGTAAGATTTCAGAAAAAGACAGAAAATCTACAAGAAAAAGGGGGAAAAATTATTTACAGTCTATTTCTGCTAATTTTTTAACAACATGTAAATTTGTTGTCTTTGTTATGTTATAGTTTTTGACAGTACTTGTTAAATACAAGAAAAATGGGAGAAAGTATATTTAATATATATCCTTATATCCTATCATTTTACAGGGGAAAAAATATTTTACGGTTTATTTCTGTTTTTCCAGTTTACATATTTTTGCAGCATGTATTTACTGTTGCTATGAAATTAAATTAAATTACGAAAACGCATTGTTAATAAAAACACTATTTGACTATTTTATCCAGTTTAAGAATACTGTAACTTGTGTACTAACTGTAATGTTTTCAGCCTGCATTGTGGATTTTTCAGTAGATCAGAGAGTTTCTGAACCCCTGAAGTTCCTAGATCATTTTTACTCAGGTTCAGGTTTCTCAGGTGTGATGGGTTTGACTTCAGAGCTGAAGAAAGATCAGCACAACATTGTTTTGAGAAACCACAGCTTCTTAACCTACATTGAGAGATACAAAAACAATCATGAGAGAAAGTTATAAAACAGTTCAAACATTAAGCAGTCACAAACAGACACAGCGAAACAGAGATGTAACTTTCTAGGCTTAAAACCACTTAAAAAAACACCATAAAGCCTCCAACCAACTCTTTCAAACTTGATCAAAAACATTAGACACATTTAAGTATGAAATGACTGCAGCACACTATCTGGACTATTTCTTTGAAACTGACTCTAACAGTGTGCTGTTTCCTTCTAGCACAAGTTTGTGAAGTCTTATTATAATACAAAAAGAATCCAATGCAAATGTTTCCACAAAGTCCTTTAGAACATCATGGTGTGTCAGTGTACAGCATCATAGTGTAGAAGAAAGATTTGTTTTTCACTAGAATAATGGAAATGTTACTCACTCCAGTGTTTCCAGCTTCAACTCTTTATTTCTCAGTAGAAAACAAAGGAGGTCAGCTCCTATCTCTCCTAGTTTATTTTGACTCAGGTTCAGGTATCTCAGGTGTGAAGGGTTTGAATTTAGAGCTGAAAACAGAGCAGAACCTTGATCTGTAAAACCACAGGCTGTTAACCTGCAGTGAGAGATAAAGAGAGAAAAAATAACAGGAAAAATGGTTAAAGTGAAAAGCATGTATACAACATTGCTATGTTCAGAGTTTTTTTCTACTTTCTTCCCTAAACATATTTTACTCAACTATAAATTAACCTTTCCAATATTTCAAACAATTTATTGTCCTCGAAATGGGTCACACTTCATTAAAAACATAAAAGCATATAGTCCCAAACACCATAATGGGTAAAGAACTGTATTTCTAACCTTAGCTTCTCCAGTTTGCAGTCTGAATTCTTCAGCAGATCCATAAGCTGCGACACTCCAGTGCCACTGAGTTCATGATGACTCAGATCCAGATCTCTCAGGTGTGAGCAGTTTGAAGACAGAGCTGAAATCAGGTCACCAATGCATTTCTGGGTAATACTGCATCCAGACAACCTGTAGATATGATGGACAGGAAGAGATGAACATGTAAAATAACTGACTTCTCAAAATGATAAAAAGGCCAAGCTCTCGTAGAACAACTACTGACATATATTTTTAAGGGTTAATAAAAAAAATCCAAGCAACAATAAAACCTGAAATCGACTGTACCATAAATCTGTACCAGAACTCTAGTTTCTTAAGTTAAATTTGAGCTAAAACACTTTTATGAAGAGAGGATTATCAGTCTTTAGGCTTGTTTGACTCCATTTAAAGAGTCACATTCCTACCTCATTAATAACAATGAAGGTGGCTAATCTTTATAATATCTATTATCTTTGTCTCTTATTACCAGACATGGTCAGTTGCACTCCTTAAAGGTCCAGTGTGTGATTTTAGGAGAATCTATTGAAAGAAATGTAATATAATATCTGTAAATACATTTGTCTTCAGAGGTGTTTTTATCTTAGAATGAGCTCTCTATCTACACACACAGCGGGTCTCATGGAATTCACCATGTTGTTTCTACAGTAGCCCTAAACGGCCAACTGGTCTACAGAGTGTGTTTCCTAAATATTATTTCCTTCGGCAAAGAAGCAAAAATGTGACAACATATTAGTTCTGTGTCAGCCACCGTAGTGCTTCAAAAGGTGGAGTTGAGTGAGCCATTGGTTTCAATTCGCAACCTCACCGCTAGATGCCGCTAGATTTCATTTACTGGACCTTTAACAGAGAGTTTTGATAAGAAATGTACTCCACATGATTGTGATTCTGTATTTGTGCAAGATGAGTTTTTTCCATTGTCATGTGATGATAAACGGACACTTTAAAAGACTAACCTCAGTGTGTTGAGTGTACAGTGTGTATCCTGCAGTAGATCACAGATCTGTTTCACTCTTGACTCGTCTAGTTTATGATCCTTCAGATTCAGTTCTCTCTGTAGTAAAGCATTTATACCAAAAGTCTTCATCAGATACTCAAAGGCTTTTGCTGCAGAAGAACTTTTCAATAACCTGCGGAAAACAGAAAGTTGCAAAAACATTAATTGTATTTAAACTAAATGTACAATATAAACTATGTTTTAGAAGATGACGTTTAACTAAACTCTGGCAGCTTGTGTTGATGAAAACCACTTTACACACTTTTTTTTGGTTGAATGTTGAATTCACTTCAATGCAACAACAGATTGTGTAATTATAACAGTAAACACCATCTATAAATACTGTATTTAGCCTGCACATGATTGATTTTGTTTTATTTAACACACTCACTTCACAGTCTTCAGTGCACAGTTTGTGTCCTCCAGTAAATCATAGATGAGTTTGACTCCTGATGGTCCAGGATCATTTCCAGTGAGATCCAGTTCTATCAGATGTGAAGGGTTTGATCTCACAGCTTCAGACAAACATCTGTAACCTTCTTCTGCTATACTGCACTCAGACAGACTATAAAACAGACATTTGAAATATTAAAATATACGTCTATTATGTATGTATTTGTAAACTGTTTTATATTGTTAAACCCAATTTCTTTCTTTTCTAGTCAGTGGAGACAAAATTTATTTACAGTCATTTACTTATTGACAAAAGCAAATTGTTTAAAACATTTGTTCTCTTCATGTAGTTACCTGAGTTTCTTCAGTTTGCAGTTGTTATGTTCAAGTCCTTTCTGTAGTTTCTTCACTCCTGAATCCAGTAGATTATTGTTGCTCATGTCGAGCTCTGTCACACTGGAGTTTGAGCTTAAAACTGAAGCTAAAGCTGAACAACTTTCTTCTGTTAGACCACAATCCCTCATTCTGAAACATTTGACAGGAGACACATATTGTCAACAATAGTTTTCCCTGATTTTACAAACATGTTTCAGTAAAAGATGAATAATAAAAACCAGCTGCAACTACGATAAAAATAAACCCACTAATCGTTTTGGTCTTTTTACTTCTGTTACGTGGACAGGACAGTATAGAGAGACTGGATATTGTGAGAAGAGAGAAAAGGGAACAGTAGCTGAGAAAGGACCATAAGTCAGGACTCCAGCTCTGGTCGCCTGAAGTGTTATTATGCCACTGGACCACTTGTGCCAACAAACCCAATCAAAAGCACAGAATGACCATACAGTTAAAGCTACAGTTTGTAAAAAACACAGCTAGGGGGCGCACGATCAAAACAACAACAATGCTGTAGCTTGATGACGCTGTGAAGGAGCGTGGAATGATGGGATATGTTGTCTTCAACTCCACCGCTGATGGCCTTCAATCCGACGGGGACGAGAAATCATGTTAGCAGATGAGGTAAAGTTTTATAATTATTGCGTATAATTGTGGTCCATAAATAAGTGACGGATCGAAACAAGTTAGTGGCTTGCTAGACACTAGACACTAGACACTAGACACTACTTCAGCACTTGTCCACGACACTTATCTCATGCGGTTTCTACGTCAGTAAAGGCGGAAACAAAGGGAAACGCAGATATGCCATTGACAGGCGACTGCACAGCCCGTGTCACTGTTTAGAATGACAGCGATTTTCTCACGATTTACAAGTAGTTTAACATTTTAAACATTCAAGTACTCAGCAAAACAAAATATATATCACTGGCCTATTTGTTTTTTGGATATTTTACAGCAAAATTGTTACAACCTGCACCTTTAAATTAATAATCGATAGTCCAAACTAGTCCGTTTATGGAACTGGTTCCAGTCGGCAATCATGTTTGTAATGTCACTGGCAAGCAATATCATTCATAGCAAGACAACAGTCCTACTTATCTAGTTGAATGGGCGAAGAATAATATTTCCAAAATCTCTAAATAACATAATTCTGACCAACAATTAATTCTGACATGATCTATACTTTTGATTTCTTTCGAGGTTGCATCAGCTACTGCATGTATATATACACTTACAACCTTGTTTTAAAGAGACAATAAATAAAGATTATATCCTCACATGAGTGTGTTGAGTGTACAGTGTTTATCCTGCAGTAGATCACACATCTGTTTCACTCTTGACTCATCTAGTTTATGATCCTTCAGATTCAGTTCTCTCTGGAGTAAAGGATTTATACCAAAAGTCTTCAGATACTCAAATGCTTCAACAGCAGAAGAAGTTTTCAAGAACCTGCGGATGAAGATAACAGTCATTATTAATGAACATTTATTGTTACAACCTGGAATTGCAAAAATGAGGATTAAACCATAAGATCATACCTCAAACACATATTCAAGTAATTTTTAAAGAGAAAAAGCAAAACAATTAGTCTATTTATTATTTTAGTAATACTCACCTCACAGTCTTCAGTGCACATTTTGGATGTTGTATTAAATCATGGATGAGTTTGACTCCTGATGGTCCAGGATCATTTCCAGTGAGATCCAGTTCTATCAGATGTGAAGGGTTTGATCTCACAGCTTCAGACAAACATCTGTAACCTCCTTCGGTTATACTGCACTGAGACAGACTATAAAACAAAGTCAAAAAGTTTTGTTATTTATACTCATAAACATTTACTCAGTAACTTTTAAAAAGGACCGCAAACCCTCCCGACTGAGACTGGATTCTCACAAGTTTTTTTTTCTCCATTTATTCATCATTGGAGTTTGGGTTCGTCACCACAGGGCGGTTGTGGCTTGCCGGAGACTGCTGATATTAGATTATCTTAAAGGTTCAGTAAATCCTGTTAACATCGCCTTATTAGAACGATCTTACTCTTTCTACAAACACCATCCACTGTTCTGTGTTTGACCTTTTCTGTTTTTATGTTCTCCTGTAAAGCTGCCTTGGAACAATGCACATTGTGAAAAGTGCTATATAAATAAAACAGAATTCAATTGAATTTCTTGTATTGAATAATTGACCACTTATTGGACCTAATTCATCAACAACTGTATACAAGCTTTGTCTTGTGAGACACAGATGACGTTTTCTTTGGATTTTACTTGGTGCTGAATCTCATCCTACATTAATAGCATTCTACATTAACAGTTTCATTGTTTTTAGTGTATATGAGACATAATCTACAGCAAACAGACACTGGCAATATATTATTTGTACATTACCAATGCAGGTGAACAGATGTCAAACTGTATAATATTGTCATGATTGTTATGTTAATGTTTGTTGTGTGTGTGATGTGATAGATGATCTCACTTGAGTATGTGGAGTTGACACTGAGGATTCTTCAGTTTGTCACAGATGTGTTTGAGTCTGAATCCAGCAGACGACTGTTGTTCAGATTCATCTCTCTCACGAGGGTTTTACAGGAGAGAACAGACGCTACAGCTGAACACTGTTTCCCTGTCAGCTCACAGTTATTCAATCTAAACACAACAACACAAACTCATCATCAGGGATCTCATTTCGAAAACTAAAAGAAGGAATTTTATATACGCACAAAAGTTTTCAGACGGCAGAACCTGCGCATAATCCCCTTTATAAACACCAGTCAGGCGAAGACTGTGCATACGTGTATCTCCACCCAATCTCCTCCCCGATATAACCATATATGGTGCTTACATCGCCTAGTTTAGCTTTGCATAATGTCATCTGCATATCATTTCCATATGCATATTCTCATTCACGTGACGGTGCGAGACATACAGCATGTGCCAATGGACCGCTCCGCCACCGGATCGTTCAGTGTCCAAAATAACATCAAAGTGCGCACCCTTGATCATTGTTCTCACTAGATATGTGTTATATACATTAAATATGTTTTTTATAGTTCAGTAAGTAGTTTAAGAAGTCCTCGCACTCCTTGCAGTCATTTTTATTGCGCAACATGCCACGGGAAAATGTTTAAAAGCAGCACATGCGCTAGAAATATATCTTTATTTTTTGTTTAACTTTTAGACGTCACTTCAGTGCTTAACTCCATTAATAAGAGTGAAATATTTAATCAAATGTGTTTATAACAGAAAACAGTTTGAAATGATTCTGTCTGTATTATTATGCGTCACTCACACCAGTAAGAAATGCGTACGCACGGTTCCATAGTGAACAATGTGATGGTGAGACAGAGCTGATTAAATATTGAGAATTACGTTTGATTTGAGATTTGAGTTGGATTTTAGGTGTTTATGAAACAATTATCAGCGGTACAAGCACAAATAACACTGGATTTAATATTTCTGAACGCATAGATCTAACATATGATATAGAGTGAAATTAAATGTTAATACTTATAATTGTTCTTCTCACATTTGAGTTCACAAACTCGCACTCTGTGTCGCCACTTTCCCTTCCAGAATGTGCGTACGCATGGGTCAGAGTTCGCTTACAGGTGCGCACAATTCTCCATCAAGTTTGTTTTAAATAGATCACAACCTTTGCATGCAAAGAGGCGAACAGATATTTACAGCCCCGTTTTGTGCGTATAGGCATCGTTTATAAATGAGACCTCAGATCTTTATAACACACGTGTGTCTATACTGTATGAAGGTGTATATATATATATGAAACTCACATGATTTTCTCCACTTTACTATGAGAGTCCATCAACAGAGCCGAGAGTTTCCTCCATCCAGATCTCTCAGTTTATTGTCACTCAGATTCAGTTCTTTTAGCAGTAATGGATTCACACGCAGAACATCAGTCAGATAAACACAAGCTGCTTCTGCATCACGACTCTTCACAAATCTACAGACAGAAGATTAGTTCACATCAAATGTTATCATTCTGTCTCTGTGTTCACATCATTCTTTACAGCTCCAGTGCAAGTTTTGACTGTTCACTGCAGTAAATATGATCAAGAGTTCTGTGTGTTTTAAGCAATCTTTCCACTGCACACAACACTGCTGGAACTCACTCAGTGGCCGTGGAAATAAACTTTTAGTCTGAACATAAATCCACACTAATAAGGAGAGAAGCTCATTCTAGTAAAGAAGTGCATGATCGTTCAAGTTTCACCATGGTGGAATGAAGAAAGGAATGAAAACTGCTGCAGAAGACTACCAATACTGTAAGTGAATTAAATTATTATTTGTGATAATCCAAGAGCCTTCACAAGAATAAAGCATAAATATTAATTATATTCAAAATTATTCATTAAATTACAAATTCTTCTAAAATTATTGTATTGATTTATTTTCTGGCAAAAGTTGTAACTAAACTAATGCAAATCATTTTCTTCTTTGAATTACAATTCAGTAAATTCTTCCTCTGATCATTGCAATATATACATCCAATATTGCAGTTACTGTCTGATCAACCTATTTCATACCTGTCAACACTCCCGTTTTCACACCCACTCCCGCCACCCTCCCGTTTTGTTATTTCTCCCGTTATAACTTCTGTATTTCACTTATTTCTTCTGTGAAACTCCCGGACCGACAGAACCGGAGCGCGTGAACATCTGCCGCGAAATAGAACGGTAGACGAAGTATAGTAGAGAGGATTCACATCCCGCAAAAAACGTTCTCTCATTACACCACTAAAGGTCCACATGTTCCACTCCGCGTTTTCCATTTAACGCTCGCTCCTCACAGTCTGTGTCCGCCTGACAGGTAGATGCAGTTCAGTCTAAGCTGTTGTTGTTACACTTTCTTTGCTTGTACAAAAAACGTGTTATGAAAAGTTGTGATCTGCAGACATTTCTGAATAAAAACAGGTTTTTTTACAGGAGTTTATTTCTTATATTTCTGTTTTGTTACTATAAGCGGTTCTTGTAAATAATATGCAAACACTGCTTATTCAAATCCATCCATGTAAATAAACACATTCTGCTAACTAATGAACAAAGTTAAAACAACCGAACTACAGGATGCGTTAAGGGCCAATCATTTTGCTCATGCTTTTTCAAAATGCGTTTAGATGTAAATTATTTCATGTCTGACACCTTGAGATCTCTTGTCAAAATTGAAATGCTAAATTAAGATGATACCTTGCAGATATACCATTTAATATAATATTAATATACTATACTATTGATATACAGAATTACATTTAAGAATTTGACATGAAAATGATGTTATGTTGAGTATGTAAAGTATTTATAAGATTTAAACGATTTATAAGAGAGTTGTGCCCTATTTGCCCCGCACAACCAATATCGATCCCCCAAACACCCCCCCTCCGGGTCTCCTGGATTGCAGTACACACATGTTGACAGGTATGATCTAGTTTCATTAAGCAGACTTAACATCTGTGACTAATGTTTAATATTTGAAAGCTTTATTCACCTCACAGTCTTCAGTGCACAGTTTGTGTCTTGTATTAAATCATGGATGAGTTTGACTCCTGATGGTCCAGGATCATTTCCAGTGAGATCCAGTTCTATCAGATGTGAAGGGTTTGATCTCACAGCTTCAGCCATAGCAACATCACCTCTTTCTGTTATACTGCACATGGACAGGCTGTGAAAAAAGTTTGTCATTTAGTACATTTTTCTATTTGATAAAATAGTAAATCTCACCAGTGCAGAATCCTTCCCATACATGCAAGAATAAAATGAACATGAATGAAAAACACAACTTGAGTTTCTTCAGTGTACACTGTGAGTTCTTCATCAGATCAGAGATGTTCTTGACTCCTGAGTCTCCAAATGCATTTCCACTCAGATTCAGCTCTTTCACATGAGATGGATTCACATTTAAAGCTTCTGTGAGAGCAGCACAACCTTCTGCTGTAATACTACAATAATTAAACCTGAAGAGATACAAAAGGACTAATGTTAACCCTTTATCAGGCAAGTTACCATATTTGGTAACTTAATCGACCAATCACAACGGCATTTCTTAGTTTCAAACGATTTGCTAATAGCTTCTAATTCTGGCTCTCTATACGTTCTCATTCTCTTGGATCTTAGCTCAGCTTTTGATACCATTGACCATGTAGTGTTACTTAATCGCCTTGAATCAGTATTTGGTTTGTAAGAGACAGTCCTGGGCGGGTCCAGGTCTTATCTTGATGACAGCAGGCAATTTGTGTGTATGGGTGGCTATAGATCCAGGGTCGGTCCCTTATATACTGGTGTTCCACAGGGGTCAGTTTTGGGTCCATTACATTTCAGCATGTATTTATCCACTTGGTGAATTACTAAGATCTCTCAATCTTAATTATCATTTTTATGCTGATGACACACAGATTTATATTCATTCAAGATCAGGCCAAAATTTCGATACTGTGCATCTCTGTAACAGTGTTACTATGATCAAGAACTGCATGTCTGACAATTTCTGTCTCTAAACAGCTCCAAACCCAAATTATGCTAATCGGCTCCACCCATCAGCTGCGCCATGCCCGGCCCTGTGACATTGTCTATTGATGGTGTTGCTTTGGAGTTCAAAGCAAACTAAAAAATCTCAGGTCATCTTTGATCCCTCGCTAACCTTTGCGCCTTTCTTCCGCCCTCGTTCAGCCCATCCTTTTTCCCCCCTTTCTTCTGTGTGTCTTTCTCGTGCGTGCCCTGTTGCTCCCCCTTTTTTTTTTTCCGTCTTGCTTTTGTCGACAGAGCGACATGACTGGAGCTGGCGTCTCTCCCCCCCTC